>OY731401.1:29875032-30015409 GCA_963425845.1 Sphenostylis stenocarpa | reverse complement strand
AGCAATGATCACCTTAGCCGAAAACCACAAAGGCAACTAAGGTAATACAAGCACATTTCGCATAGTCTTCAATCCGATTCGAACATCTCAAGCTGAAGGGACCAGGAAAAACGGGGAAACAAAGATCACAAACATGATTGTGGCACCCTCATACGGTTTAGCCAACCCCGGCGACCTTGCTTACAAATTCTTTTGTAAATCCCCATGTAAAAATAAACCATCTGTTTATATATCAATAAAAATTGTCTTTCCTCTCTTTACCTACTTGTGTGAATGCTTACGTATTAACGAAATATGACCATGCATAAAACAAGCAATTCAAGAAAGAACAAGACGAACGACACCAACCGGGGTCGTCCCAAGCAAAAAGCACATGGGTAGCCTGCTAGATCGAAAACCCGCAAAGGGCGGTCTAGGAAAAAGATAAGGCTTTCATAAAAAGAAAAAGCCTGCCAAAATATCTTAGGCAAAATCAAAACCCGCTAGATCGAAAACCCGCAAAGGGCGGTCTAGGCAAAAGATAGGGTTAAAACAAAAAGTGCAAAAGAATAGTCACGAGAGAACAAAAAAGAGAGTACCGGTCACTTTCTAGATGCCCTCAACTAAAATAACTTGCATCAATAGCATCCCAAGTGGCACAAAATAGGACTTTGTCAGAATCAAAACAAGCAAACACACTTCATAACAAAAAAGACATTCATGTCAAGAAGATCATCTTCATGTTTGCATAAAGGTACCCCCGGTAAGACTTTGTCAAACCATATATCCAACCAACAAAGTTTCGACAACCAAAGCAGAGTCGAACAAACAAACAAGACAACCCGACCAATCAGTAAGAGTCGGATGATCACCACAAAAAGTCAAAAGCAAAGAACCCCCAGCAAACAAGCAAGCTGGATGAGCACCCGCAAAATCCCTGGCACAACCCGGATGACCATTCAAAGAGGTCCAAGTTCATCTACCAACACAGAAATCACTCCCCAGGGAGTCGGCGCATGAGCTAGAGCAGTAAGCTGCCACCATATCCAAAGGATCAGCTACCACAAGAAGGGGCATCCAGATGCACCAAACCAGACGAGGGTTCGTACTCGTCAACCAAGGGATCAGCTACCGCGTCAAAGGAGCATCCCGAGGTTTCACAACTGCGCATGAGCTAGAGCAGTAAGCCGCCACCACAGCCAAAGGATCAGCTACCGCAAGAAGGAGCATCCGGAGGCACAAACACCAGATGGGGGTGTATACTCATCGGGCCTTACAAAAGGGGGCTCACCAGACGGGGGTTCATACTCATCAAACACCAGATGGGGGTGTATACTCATCAGGCCTTACAAAAGGGGGCTTACCGGGTGAGGGTTCATACTCGTCAAACCAAATGGGGGTTCGTACTCATCAGCCGAAGGGGTCAGCTACCGTCAGAAGGAGCATCCCGGAAGCGCACAACATTTCCCCAGAGGACCATCCGCCACAAAGACGAAGCATCTAAAGGGTAACTGGGCAAGAGGGTCAACTCCTTTACCTTCCTATCAATCTGTCTGGCACAATAGGCCAACAGTCGACGAGTCAGGTAAAGGGGGGGCAGTTGTAGACCCCAAATCTTGCCCGGCCTCCAAATAAAGAGTAAAAGACCTCCTATTCGAAGATGGAAGAAGCCTAACAAGCCACTAGGAGAGACTATTAGGCCCCATACTAGGATAGGAGGGATTTTCGGCACGAAAATAAGGTTTCTTGCCTTTTTGGGGATGAGACCGCCGTCTCGCCTCATGCAAGTGGCGAGACGGCGGTCTCGCCACCTGCGAAGGGCGAGACGGCGGTCTCGTTTGGCAAGACGGCGGTCTCGCCACTTTGGCATGGCGAGACGGCGGTCTCGACCTATCAGGTGCGAAAAGCTATAAATAGTGGGCTTTATTCCCTCATTTGGACCACACACAGTTTCTCCTCCTTCTCTCTAGAATTTCTCTCTCTAGAACCCCTCCGAAGCATTTCTGGAGTTTCTCAGCGTCTCTAAGAGTATTTTTGAGCATTTCGAGAGGTTTACGAAGCTGTGTAGAGTGAAGGGCTGCCAAAAAGCACCCTATTTTTTTAAAGAATTAAATAGAAAAGCTTGCCTCGGAGGTTTCTATACTCTCTCTCTCTACTTTACTGCTTTAATCTTCATTATGCAATAGAAGCTAGGACCATGTAGTCATAATTTTAATTCCGCAAATAAAAGGGTAAAAGCATATTTTTCCGGTTTAATCATTTACATAAAGTTGGCCTATCATAGGGAACCCGAAAGGGGCGTCGTAAAGGAACTAACACTTCCTTTACGCGTAACTAACTCCCTTACCCAACGCTGGTTCTAACGACCAAAGTTGGTTTTTCGAAAACCAACGCCTTTTAATCCCTTTTCCGATGTTTCCGGTAAAAACATCGGTGGCGACTCCACAGAACCCTTTCAAAACTAGCTTTTGGATTAGCCCGGTTATCAGACAATCCAAGAGCGCCTTTTCGAAAACCTCGCCCCTAGGTTCAGCCCGGTTATCGGACAACCTAAAGGCGTTGTAACCACCAACAAAAAACGCAAAAATCAAGAGGGTCGAAACCATCGCATCGCTCCGACCACCTCGTTTTGACGGCGGCGACACTAAGGAACAAGGATATGTAACTTATGGGGACAACAACAAAGGGAAGATCCTTGGAATTGGAAACATAGGTGGTGCAAACACTTTGGAGATCAAGGATGTGCTACTTGTTGATGGACTTAAGCATAATCTCCTTAGTATAAGTCAATTATGTGACAAAGGCTTTAAGGTAATGTCGCCGCCGTCCGTTCCGACGTCCTGGGACATCTCGAACATTAATGCGAGCGATCGCGAAAAGATGGTTGAGACTCGCGTTTTTTGTTAAAAATATGTTCATTGCTTCCGAGGCGTTCAACGCTCGAACTATCCTCTAATAGAAGCAATGTTTTCGAAAAGGGTTCTTTTGGAGTCGCCACCAATGTTTTGACCATAAACATTGGAAAAGGAGAAAAAGGCATTGATTTTAATAAAAACCAAACTTGGCCATTATAACCGGAGTCGGGTAAGGGAGTTAGTTACGTGTGGGGAAGGTATTAGCACCCCACAACGCCCCTTTCGGGTTCCCTATGACGGATTAATTTATTTAAGTAAAGATTACAAGAAATTACGCTATTACCCTATTTTATTCGTACAGTATTTAAATATAATTATCTACATGGTTTATCTACATTGCATACGAAAGCGATAAATAAAGCATTAAAAGGGAAGAGGATTGAGAAGAACCTCCGAAGCAAGCTTTATATTATAAGTCTTTTATACGAGAGGACGCTTTGTGGCAATCCTTCACTCTACAACGACTCTTCTCTCGAATAAACTCGACTCGACTAAAATTTTCTAGAAGAATCGAATGTCGGAATACAAATTCCTTAACCGATTGTTACCTATTAAAGGCAATCAAAGAGATCATTCGAAGGAGGGAGAGAAGAAGACAAGTCTTGGAGTTGTTCGGGGTGTGGAGAATGACAAATGAGGCTCCTATTTATAGATTTCACCGCTCGGAAATCCGGGACGGCCGTGTGGGTTGGGACGGTCGTCCCAACTGCGCGTTTTGCACTCGGGCCAAGCCGGGGGAGAGTGGGACGGCCGGTTTGGGTTGGGACGGCCGTCCCACTTGAATTTTAGGGTTTGGGACGTGCGTCCCAAAGGTGAGACGTGCGTCTCACTTGCCTTTTGATGTTTGGGACGGCTGTCCCAACCTGTCTTGGCCTGTTTTCGCGTTCTGGGATCCCCAGGAAGCTTTCCTTTCCTTTTTCGGACGTAGATTGACGCCGATAGATGTCCGTTGAAGCTTTATCTTCATATAGGTAGTCTTCTTGGACTTTATTAAGATTACGGGCGAGCTTTATCTTCGTGTAGGAAGTCTCCTTAGTCTTTATTGTGTGGATGGGTGAACCCCGTCTTGTTGCGGGAGGTCTTTCTCGGTTTTTGATATGCAACCGGGTGAACTTTATTTTTGTGTGAAGTTTCCCTAGCCTTTATTTTGAGAGGCCGGGCAAAATTAGGGGTCTCCAGCTGCCCCCCTCTTCACCTGCCTAGCTAATTTGTTGGCTTGATATGCCGACAACATTAGTTGGTAGGGGAAGGAGTTAACCCTTTTGCCCGGTCATCCTTCGGATGCTGCTCCTTGTTGATCCTCCGGATGATAAATATTTTGATAGGTACTAACCCCTATCTGGTTTGAGTCTTATTTTGTAAGGCTCTGGTGAGTACTTACCCTCACCCGGTATGAGTCTACATTTCGCTATACTCTTTTGGGTACTTACCCCCACTAGGTATAAACCTTGTTTTGCAAGGTTTTGGTGAGTACCTACCCTCACCTAGTATGAGTTCGCATTTTTGCTAAACTCTTGTGGGCACTTACTTCCGAGGTGCTCAACACTGAACTATCCTCTAATAGAAGTAAGGTCTTTGCAACCCGTTTTTGCGATGCTTCTGGTGAGTATTTTACTCTACCCGATGCATTTTGCTAAGTTTTGATGAGTACCTACCCTCATCCGGTACAAACCTTATTTTATAAGGTTTTGGTGGGTACCTACTCCCACCTGGTACGAATCTGTATTTTGACAGATTCTGATGAGTACTTACCCTCATCCGGTCTCGAACCCCGTTCTACAAGGTTCCGATGGGTACCTACCCCCACCCGGTCCGAATCTCATTCCGCAAGATTTTGATGGGTACCTACTCCCACCTGGTCCGAACCCCATTGCTGCAAGGCTCGATGGGTACTTACCCCCACCCGGTCCGAACCTCGTTCCGCAAGGCTCGATGGGTACCTACCCCCACCCGGTCCGAACCCCGTTCCGCAAGGCTCCGATGGGTACCTACCCCCACCCGGTCCGAACCCCGTTCCGCAAGGCTCCGATGGGTACCTACCTCCACCCGGTCCGAATCTCGTTCCGCAAGATTCGATGGGTACCTACCCCCACCCGGTCCGAACCCCATTCCGCAAGGCTCGATGGGTACCTACCCCCACCCGGTCCGAATCTCATTCCGCAAGATTCCGATGGGTACCTACCCCCACCTGGTCCAAACCCCGTTCCGCAAGGATCCGATGGGTACCTACCCCCACCCGGTCCGAACCCCGTTCGCAAGGATCCGATGGGTACCTACCCCACCCGGTCCGAACCCCGTTCGCAAGGCTCGATGGGTACCTACCCCACCCGGTCCAAATCTCGTTCCGCAAGATTCCGATGGGTACCTACCCCCACCCGGTCCGAATCTCGTTCCGCAAGATTCGATGGGTACCTACCCCACCGGTCCGAACCCCGTTCGCAAGGCTCGATGGGTACCTACCCCACCCGATCCGAATCTCGTTCGCAAGATTCGATGGGTACCTACCCCCACCCGGTTCGAATCTCGTTCGCAAGTCCGATGGTACTACCCACTGGTCGAACCCGTTCGCAAGGCTCGATGGGTACCTACCTCCACCGGTCCGAATCTCGTTCGCAAGATTCGATGGGTACCTACCCCCACCCGGTCCGAACCCCGTTCGCAAGGCTCGATGGGTACCTACCCCGACCTGGTCCGAACCCCGTTCCACAAGGTTCTCAGGATGCAATTTTTGGTAGTCAATCCTGTGGTCATCTGGTTTTGGAGATGTGTTGGCGACTTATTGTTTCTGTTCATGCGCCCATTCCGTGGGGAATATTTGATTTGACTTTTTGACTTTTCTGTTAGTCATCCGGTTTTACCGGGGATTCTTTCTTTTTGGCTTTTTTGTTTAGCCATCTGACTTTGCCGGAGATTTCTGATTTTTGGCTTTTCTTTTTAGCCATCCGGCTTTTGCCGGGGATTCTTTGTTTTTGGCTTTTTCGTTTAGCCATCCGGCTTTGCCGGGGATTTCTGATTTTTGGCTTTTCTGTTTAGCCATCCGGCTTTTGCCGGGGATTCTTGATTTTTGGCTTTTCTGTTTAGCCATCCGGCTTTGCCGGGGATTTTTGATTTTTGGCTTTTCTGTTTAGCCATCCGGCTTTGCCGGGGATTCTTTGTTGGTTGCCTCTTATTTAGGCAGGAATCCATTGGGGATTTTGAATTCTCTTCTTGATTGTGCCTCTTGATTAGACGAAGATTCATTTGGGGATTTTGTTGTGCCTCTTGATTAGGCGAATGCTTCAATAATGGTGAAGACTTTGAGGGTTTGGATTGCCTCTTGCATAGGTTGATTTCCCATTTCTTGGGATATTAGTCTTGTTTGCTTGTTGCAAGTGAAGGCTTTGTGCTTTACTATGGATATCCGTCTTTGGGCATTATGAGCGATTAACTCCCCGTGGATATAATTTTGTAGCTTGCCTTTGTCGTAGGCTCACTGGGGTAGTTTTCTTGTTGACGATCCACTGGGGAATTAATTTCATTCCGGAGATCTGTCTTGAATTGTCCCTCTAGGGAGAAATGGAGTTTTTCGACTCCTTATTGGCTGCTGTTGTTTGAGCTGGTTTTGCCTAAGCTCTTATTTTGCTGGGGAATGGGTTTTTACCCTTTTCTCACGATTTCTCTTTTTTTTGCGATTTTGGATTTTTGATTTTGGATGCGTGTGCCTTTTTTCTTTTGTGCACACTGGCTTCTTTTTGAATGAAAAGATATCTTTTTTTCTTTTCGGTGATCCCTGGGAAATTTTCCTTTATTTCTTTGGGGATCCAACTTTGATGATGGAGTCTTGGCTCTTGGCTTTGTGAAGCTTTTTATTGATCGGGGTGAAGATTTTTCTTCTTTTCCTTTTTTTTGTGGAGATTTTTCTTGGTATGCTCTGTTTAGAGACATTTATTTGGCCTTTTTTCTGTAGTGGCCTCTATTGTAGAGAAAATTTTCTTTCTTTTCTTTTTGTTGCCCCCCAGTGATATAGGGAACTTGACTTCATATGATGGGCTCTTGTGTAACCCTTGTTCTCCATTGGGGAACAAAGCGGAGATTCTGGATGAGTTTGCTTGATGACTCATGTGGTAAGGAAGCTGAGTCACGAAGTAGTCTTTTTCATTTTGCCTTTGGAGTAGGCAAGGATCCTCTTGGGGACGGTCGAGCCTTTCCGTCGGCCTTTCTTCTTTGTTGATGTCTTTTCTGGGTGGAAGGATGCTGATTGCAGCTCCAAGTGATTTATGTTTGACGACTCATGTGGTGATGATGTTGAGTCATGGAGTAATAATTTTTTGTTTTGCCTCTAGAGTAGGCAAGGATCCGCTTGAGGATGATCAAGCCTTTTCCATTGGCTTTTCTTCTCCTTCTTGAAAGAATTAATGGCTGAGTTCAAGAGGGGGGGTGAATTGAACTTTAAAACTTTTTCGCAAAACTTACTTTCTTTTTGGAAGAATGAGTTATCTTTATTCAATCTTTGCAAAGGTAACTCGGTTTAAACACAGCACAATTAAAGACAGAAAATAAAAGAGATGAAAGAAGAATATTAACACACAAATTTATATTGGTTCACTCTAATCCAGAGCTACATCCAGTTCTTGACAAACCAGTCAAGTTCCACTAATACCAAGTGAAAATTACAACTAGTAGATACTCACCAATCTACCCCAAGAACTATCTTGCAAAACCCACAAGACAAAATCTTGAAAACCACCCAGTAACCAAATCCAGTTACTGTACCAAGTGCAGATTACAATCCAACCTGCACAATCAAACTTTTACAAAAGAATATGAAAAGAAAAAACCTGGACTTGAAGTTTCTAATTGTCCAGAACCAATTCTAACAACATTTTCTCTCTTGAATGACCACAATTCTGATCACAGCACCTTATGATATGAAAAAGATTCTTGAATGCAGAGAAAGTCACGTATGAAAGTTTCACAGATTGATTTCACAAGTTTTCTCAAGTAGTGTATTGTTTTGTGTGTTTTAAAAGATAGATCAAATCTGTATATATAGAGTAAATCAAAGAGTCGAACGTTTCATTAAAAAAACTGTTTCAGAGAGTCAAAAGATAAGTTGGTTAGCAATAAAACGAGGTTTAGAAGAGACTCGATCGATTAGAACGAAGTATGATCGATCAGACCGAAGTTATGATCAATCGGAATGAAACTATGATCGATCAGATCGAGTTATGCTCGATCAGAATAAAACTATGATCGATCAGAATACATTTCAATCGATTAAAACGTCGATTCAATCGATTGATTTCATTTAAAGCTCCATTTCAATCGATTGATTTGAGTTTTTAATGGATTGAAACAACTTAATGAAAAATGACAGACTCTTCTGTTTCAATCGATTGAAAGTCATTTCAACAGATTGATTTTCTAAAAACTCTTAGATCGAAAAGGTCTTTCTCGTTTCAACATGATTTAAAATCATTTCAACAGATTAAATTCCTGCAAACACTTAGTTAAAAAATAGTCTCTCTGTTTCAACAGATTGAAAAAATATTTCAACAGATTGATTTTCTAAAAACTCTTAGACTCGAAAAGATCTTTTTGTTTCAACAGATTTAAAATCATTTCAACAGATTGAAAAAGCGAAACTTGATATTGAAAAATTCATTGAGTTATTTTAACTTGTTGATTCCGCGAATCAATCAATTGAAAATACGATTATGTATGATCACTTATTCTTTTAAGTGATTTTAACAGATTGAAAATCCTTTTCAACAGATTGAAAAACTTAGTTTGTTCTTTTAATACTTAGATGTTAGTTTTTCATGCGTAAAAATGATTTTCAATGGGATGCAACATTATAAGGCGCTTATCACAAAATATATTGGCCTATCAAGAGATTAAGTGCTTAAACTAAAAACCTAATCATCTACACACCCACAACCTAAGCTATATCTATGTCTTCATCAAATCCACCAAGTGCTTCAATCTCCCCCTATTTGATGGAGACAAATAACCACTCGCACTCGCATAAAAAATAATGGACTGAGAGACATATATTTTGTGGTGTGTGTGTAGTGACGAGTTTTAAGCAAAATACTTCTCCCCTATTTGATCGCATCAAATAGAATGTTTTAGTTACGATCCAATGGGGCCACGTGGATACCCCGAATATAAAACAGAACATTAAAAACTAAGAAAAGAAAACGAGAATAACGAAACATAGAAAATCTTCATTCGTCCCCAGGGCCTTGGTTGAATTGCGGTTCCACAATCTCGTTGTAAATGTCTTCTAGTTGATTATCAATATGTTGGAACCTTGCAATGAAATTTTCATCCAAATAATGCTTGCCGAGCCCTCGAGCAGCGAGTCATCTCCATATGCCTCCTTTGGTCCGATTGCAGTTCGCTCATTTGATGTAACATTGTTCTTTCGAACCGAGACGAGGCGTGCCACGGTCGAGGCGGTGGATTGTATGGAATTATCTCCATTGGGTTCACCTCTTCCATTGGATCAGACGGACGTCGTTCGCGAAGTTCCAGGAATATCGGTGTTGATTCCTTCCTCTTGCTCTTCTTCTTCACTTTCTTCACTTTTTCCAGCTTCTTCTTTGGAAATCCATTCACCATCAATTTTGATGAACCCCATTTTGTGAAGAAACGAGAATTGTTTATTTCATTTGTTGGTCGAACAGTTTCAACAAGTTCCCCTTCCAGATCAACACCAAAATGTGTTAAAAATTTAGAAATCAGAATAGCATAGGGATACCCGAAATCACTAAGTCTCTTGGCTTTGATCATGTGATCCTTGATGACGAAGACCCATTTCACTCGTATTCCGTGATGAATGCGAGTACATCGAGTACTAAATCTCCTTCATTTAGCACTTGCATGATTGCTTCCCTGGGTGTAAGTCGCCAGGAAACGATGAAAGAGAGAATCCTTTCTTCCAGTTTCAACTTCCCAGTGTTGAATGAACTTACGGAATCATGCCTATTCTTCGAGGCAAGAGCGGAAATACTTGAACTTTATTAAATTCTTCAACATCCGAAGTACACCCTTTGGTGACTTTCACACCTACATCTTTTATTCCAAGCAACTTCCTTCCGGACATTAGGTGTTATCTCAATGTATACTCCTTTTACTTGAGTTATTAGAGTGGAACCTTCAAAGGACAAGTTAGTGAAAAAGACTTTAATTAAGTCGGGGTAAATCCTACCATTCAACTCCGAAACGTCCGAAGTTTTTGATGTTGCAGTAACTTCCGAATGCCTCCGAATCCTTCGGCATCAAACCAGGAGAACTTTAACATCTTCGGAATGTTGACTTGCTTCCTGCTTAATTCATGGATAAACAAATCCATATTCTCTTGGTCCCCATTGAACCAAGTTTCAATCCTTCCTCCAACATTCTCGTTCTTGCCTTGCCGTAGAGGACTCGCCTCTGCTGGACTTCTTCCTACCGGACTTTGTGCGCTTGAGCATACTTGATCTTTGGGATGAGCGGAACAGAGAAGAATCGAGAAAAGAGAAAGTTCAAAGAAGAAAATAATACTATAGGAATGAGAATACACAATCTTTATCGGCTTCAAAAATTTTTGTCTTTACTGATTTATTGTTTCGTGCAGTGATGATAAAGAGGAGAGAGAATTGCTACTGTACACTTTAATTACCCTCACATCTCGATATCCAATCGAAGTCAATCAACTTTTATTGGATATCTTTGATATTTAAGTAGTTGAAGTTTATCTTGTTGTAAATGCATTCAATCCACTCTGCAGAAATTGTTTAGAGACAAAGTACATACAACTAGCCCTAAAAAATATAATCAATTGATATTCCGTGAAACCAATTGATTTTGTAATCGCAGAATACTTATAAGTGAAATAAACCGATTGAATTGAAAGTTAAATTGATTGTTTTGTTCAAGAAAATTATTCAGAGTACCATTAGTGAATTCAATCGATTGAATCGAAGATTTAATCGATTGATTTATAGAAGAAAGTATGCAGAGCTACAAGGTTAATGAAATAAATCGATTAAAAGCTTATCTAATCGATTGAACTAATAACATATCAATACCGAGAGTAAGAATCAGGAAATCAACAGATTATTTCACAATTTCAATCGATTGAAACAAATAATATCAAGTTATTTATGCAATTATTAATCGATTGAACTTGTTATCGACTCGTTAAAAAGCATACAATTATCGTAATCGAATCAGTTATGCAATACTAGATATATCTAGAATTCCTAATTCGAGTCCTAAGCATATTAAGTTCGTCTCTAGGAATTGGTTTAGTGAATAAATCAGCTAACTCGTTTTTCCGATTCAACGAATAAAATCTCACAGTCACCCCTAGATACGTGTTCTCTAATAAAGTGATGTCTAATTTCAATATGCTTAGTTCTAGAGTGTTGAATAGGATTCTTAGTTAAGTTTATTGCACTAGTATTGTCACAAACCAGAGGTACCTTGTTTAGAGTTACTCCATAATCCGTCGAGTTGTTGCTTGAGGTAGATGCTTTGAGCACAACAACTCCCAGCCTGCAATGTATTCGAGCTTTCGCAGTTGACAGAGCAACACACGCTTGCTTTTTGTCTGTGCCACGATATAAGATCGCTCCCAGGTAGATGACAAGTACCGAGGTACTTTTTCCGTCCAATCTACATCCTCGCAAAGTCAGAATCGGAAAATCCAACAAGTTTAAGGGATGCACCTTCAGGATACCATAGTCCAACACTAATTGTTCCCTTAAGGTATTTCAGAATCCTTTTGGCGGCGGTAAGATGAGATTCCTTTGGATTTGCCCGAAATCTTGCACAAAGGCACACACTAAACATAATGTCAGGTCTACTAGCAGTTAGATATAGTAGTGAACCAATCAAACCTCTATATTTAGTTTGATCAACGGGTTTTCCTTTTTCATCTAAGTCTAGACAACGTTAGTAGACATGGGTGTAGAGGACACCTTGCAATTTTGCATATCAAATTTCTTTAACAATTCATTGCAGTATTTAGATTGACTAAGAAAAATGCCATTTCTTAATTGTTTAACACTGGAGACCAAGGAAGAAATTCAATTCTCCCATCATATACATTTCAAATTCACTTTGCATTTCTTTTACAAACTTATTACACATGGCATTATTAGTGGAACCGAAAATGATATCATCCACATACACCCGCACCAAAATAATGTCGGTTCCAGATTTCTTAATGAACGAGTTTTATCAACCTCACCTCGCTTGTACCCTTGATCAATTAGGAAGTTACTTAACCTCTCATACCATTGTCTAGGTGCTTGCTTTAAACCATAAAGGGCCTTTTTCAATTTGTAGACATGGTCAGGATGCTTGTGATCTTCAAACCCAGGAGGTTGAGAAACATATACTTCTTCATTGATGAGTCCATTCGAAAGGCACTCTTTACATCCATCTCGTAGTAATCCGAAACCACTTAAACAGGCATAAGCTAATAACAATCTAACGACTTCAAGTCTAGCTACAGGTGCAAAGGTTTCATCAAAATCAATACCCTCTTGTTGGTTATACCCTTTGGCTACCAATCTAGCTTTATTTCTAGTAATAATGCCGTGTTCATCTAGCTTGTTTTTGAATACCCACTTAGTACCAATTACATTGATATCTTTGATTTTAGGAACTAATTCCCACACTTTATTTCTTTCAAATTGATTAAGCTCATCATGCATGGCACTAACCCAAGTATTCATCATTTAATGCTTCTTTAACTGTCTTAGGCTCTATTTGTGAAATGAATGCCATATGATTACAAAATTGATTAAGAGAATGTCTAGTAGATACTCCCTTATTAATTTGCCCGATGACATTGTCTAGAGAGAGATCTTTTGGGACAATCCACTCTTTAGGAAGCTCTTCCGAACATCTTCTTCCCGTTTCTTCAGGAATTGTTGGTGGATCAGCTTTTGTAGGGTCCACCGATAGATCATCTTCTTCAACAGATACATCGATCTGTGTTTCTGGCATGTTTCAACCGATAAGAATTATCAGTTAATTCTTCTTCATCTGCAGTACCTGTTGTTCTATTCTGCACCACTCGAGAAGACTCATTAAACACAACATGTACTGATTCTTCAACTGATTTCAATCTTAAATTATAAACTCTATATGCATGACCGTGAGTTGAATAACCAAGAAAAATTCCTTTATCAGATTTTCCATCAAACTTGCCAATATTTTCTTTCCCATTGTTTAAAACAAAACATGTACATCCAAAAACCCCGAAATAGTTTATGTTGGGTTTTCTTCCTTTGTACAGTTCATATGGGGTTTTCTTAAGCATGGGTCTAATCAAGACTCTATTCAAAACATGACAAGCAAGTGTTTACTGCATCCGCCCAAAAGTATTTAGGTAAAGAATTTTCACACAACATTGTTCTAGCAAGTTCCACAATGGATCTGTTCTTTCTTTCCACAACACCGTTTTGTTGAGGAGTTCTTGGAGCAGAAAAATTGTGTTTTATGCCAAACTTTTCACAAAATGATTCAAATTTTTCATTTACAAATTCTCCACCATTGTCACTTTGAATAGATGTAATGAAATATCCTTTTTCATTATGTAATACCTTGGCAAGCTTTTTGAAAGATTTGTAAGAATCAGATTTGGCCTTTAGAAAAACAGATCCGGGTAAATCTGGAAAAGTCATCAACAATTACCATGATATAAAGATTACCACCTAGGCTTTTATTCCTTGAAGGACCAACCAAATCCATGTGAAGCAGTTCCAAAGGTTTGGAAGTTGAAATAATGTTTTTGTTTGAAAAAGATTTTCTAGTTTGTTTGCTTTTCAAACAAGCTTCACAGATTTTGTCTTTCAAGATTTGAAGCTTAGGCGACCCTGAAACTAATTCTTTTGAAATCAGCTTGTCAAGATGATTAAGATGTATATGAGCAAGTCTTCTATGCCACAACCAAGATTCTTCTTCTTTAGTAAGAAGACAACTTTGAGATGATATAGACTGTTTGATATCTAACATGTATATATTGTTTAACCTCTTACCTACCAACATTACCATGTCGATTCTGGCTCACGAGATAAGGCACTTTTCCGGTTTGAAAATGACTTTGTGACCAAGATCACATAACCGACTTATGCTTATCAGATTGTGCTTGAGACCTTCAACAAGAAGAACATTGTGAATGATTACTGATTCACCATCACCAATATCTCCAGAACCTAGAATTCTTCCTCTCGTTGTTGTCTCCATAAGTCACATGACCTCCATAAGTCACATGACCTCCATTCTTCAATGTCACTCGTCATGTGCCTTGAGCATCCGTCGTCTAGATACCAAAGGGACTCTTGTTGCTGTTCCTGAAAGATCAAACATCAAGTATTTGGTACCCTTACGTATTTTGGGTCCTTAGGAGTCAAATTTTCTGTTTAACATGTTTTGGAACCCATCTCTTCCTACCTTGCGGCATAAAATATTTTCTAGCATAACAAGTATTTTATAGTATGTCCTTTCTTCATGCAAGTAATGACAAGATGAGAAAGGGGATGCTTGTTGTTTTTCTCGTATGAAAAGAAGTTCAAATATTTTTTAGTTTTTACCCCAATCTTAGGTTTGTACTCGATTCCGTAATGTTCAAAAACACAATTTTGAGATCCAAGAAGTGCATCTAAATTCTCTTTACCTTGAGTAAACTTAGACAAAGTTTTAATCAAGTAATCAACCTTATCTTGCAGAATAATACACTTTTCACACTTCTTATTAGCAGCAACATTATCCGCAGATGCATAGATTATATCTAGATGTTCTAAATCTGTTTTGCTTTCTAATAGTTCATTTTCCGAACTTTAACTCTATTTTCTAACCAGCTTATTTAATCCTTTTAACCGATTATTTGTATGAGATAAATTTCTGGCTTCACTATGCATTTCGTTGAAAGCATTTAGTAATGTGTCTGTAATTCATTTCATTCTCTCGTAGGAGTTGAACTTACATGTGATGAAGAGGATTCACGACTGACCATTAAACACGAGTTCACCTCTTCACTTTCGGATTCGTGAGCTGGAAGATGAATCATTGTCTTGCCAGGCTATATAGGCCTTTTTCCCTTTGTATCTTGATTCTTTCTTGTTCTCGATTCTTGGTCTTTTCCGGACAATCACTCTTTATGTGACCCCGTTTACCACAAGAATAACAAGTAATAGTATTTTGAACAGATTCGATCTTTTATCATTGTACCTTTTTACTTGGCCGATTCTGTTCTTTCTTCTAAGAAATTTCCCAAATTTCTTAACCAACAAAGTCAAGTTCTCTCGATTCATCTTCTTCGATTCACTGTTTTCTTCAATCGTCTTGAGAACAATATTTCTACTTTTCTTTTCTACATTCTCTTATTCTTTGAACCGATTGATTTCCAACTCATGTTCCCTTAACTTACCAAAAAGTGAAGCGGTAGTCATTTCAGTCAAGTCTCTTGATTCTGATATAGCTCGTCACCTTTGGTTGTCACGTTCTGTCCAAACACTTTAAGATTTTGATGTTCAACTCTTCTTTGTCAAAAGTATTTCCTAACCCAATTAGATGATTGACTATGTGCGTGAACCTTTTCTCGCACATCCGCAATTGTTTCTCCTTGCTGCATTTTAAACAACTCATAGTCCCCGATTAACTCATGCTTTCTTGCCCTTTTCACATCAGATGTTCCTTCATGTGTAACCTCTAAAATTTCCCACATCTCTTTGGCAGAGGCACACCGAGACACCCCGAAAAACTCATCAAGATTTAAAGCGAGAGGTAATAATATTTTTTGCAGATATAATCATATTGGACTCTCCTATTTTCTACATCAGCTTAATTTAGCCCAATCTTTTTCGACTACTTTACCATCTATAGTATGAGTTGGTTTGTAAGGACCATTAACAATTGTTTCCCAAATGCCTCTATCAAGAGATTCAATAAAGATTTTCATTCTAACCTTCCAGAAAGAATAATTCACACCAGTAAAAAGTGGAGGCCTGTTTATGGAGGCTCCTTCGAAAAAGTCATCTTTCCCTCAGCCATTGGACCGATTTCTTGAGTAACTTACAAGAACCAGCTCGGTACCAATTGAAAGAATTAATGGTTGAGTTCAAGAGGGGGGTGAATTGAACTTTAAAACTTTTTCGCAAAACTTACTTTCTTTTTGGAAGAATGAGTTATCTTTATTCAATCTTTGCAAAGGTAACTCCGGTTTAAACACAAGCACAATTAAAGACAGAAAATAAAAGAGATGAAAGAAGAATATTAACACACAAATTTATACCTGGTTCACTCTAATCCAGAGCTACATCCAGTTCTTGACAAACCAGTCAAGTTCCACTAATACCAAGTGAAAATTACAACCAGTAGATACTCACCAATCTACCCGAAGAACTATCTTGCAAAACCCACAAGACAGAATCTTGAAAACCACCCAAGAACCAAATCCGATGCATCGTACCAAGTGCAGATTACAATCCAACCTGCACAATCAAACTTTTACAAAAGAATATGAAAAGAAAAAACCTAGACTTGAAGTTTCTAATTGTCCAGAACCAATTCTAACAGCACTTTCTCTCTTGAATGACCACAATTCTGATCACAGCACCTTATGATATGAAAAAGATTCTTGAATGCAGAGAAAGTCACGTATGAAAGTTTCACAGATTGATTTCCCAATTTTTCTCAAGTAGTGTATTGTTTTGTGTGTTTTAAAAGATAGATCAAATCTGTATATATAGAGTAAATCAAAGAGTCGAACGTGTCATTAAAAAAAATTGTTTCGTAGAGTCAAAAGATAAGTTGGTTAGCAAGTAAAACAGGTTTAGAAGAGACTTGATCGATTAGAACGAAGTATGATCGATCAGATCGAGTTATGATCGATCAGAATGAAACTATGATCGATCAGATCGAGTTATGATCGATCAGAATAAAACTATGATCGATCGAATACATTTCAATCGATTAAAACGTCGATTCAATCGATTGATTTCATTTAAAGCTCCATTTCAATCGATTGATTCGAGTTTTTAATGGATTGAAACAACTTAATGAAAAATGACAGCTCTTCTCGTTTCAATCGATTGAAAGTCATTTCAACAGATTGATTTTCTAAAAACTCTTAGACTGAAAAAGGTCTTTTCGTTTCAACATGATTTAAAATCATTTCAACAGATTAAATTCCTCGCAAACACTTAGTTAAAAAATAGTCTCTCTGTTTCAACAGATTGAAAAAATATTTCAACAGATTGATTTTCTAAAAACTCTTAGACTGAAAAAGATCTTTTTGTTTCAACAGATTTAAAATCATTTCAACAGATTGAAAAAGCGAAACTTGATATTGAAAAATTCATTGAGTTATTTTAACTTGTTGATTCCGCGAATTAATCAATTGAAAATACGATTATGTATGATCACTTATTCTTTTAAGTGATTTTAACAGATTGAAAATCCTTTTCAACAGATTGAAAAACTTAGTTTGTTCTTTTAATACTTAGATGTTAGTTTTTCATGCAGAAAAATGATTTTCAATGGGATGCAACATTATAAGGCGCTTATCACAAAATATATTGGCCTATCAAGAGATTAAGTGCTTAAACTAAAAACCTAATCATCTACACACCCACAACCTAAGCTATATCTATGTCTTCATCAAATCCACCAAGTGCTTCACTTCTTTTATTGGTGTAGAAGGTTGATGGTTGGAACTAGTTTCTTTGAAGCTCCTTATTTTGCTGAAGATAATTTTGATTTTGCCTTTTTCTATCGCGATTTAATTTTATCGTGAATTTTTGAAATCCGGCTTTTTAGTATATCATGTGTGCCTTTTATATTATAGTTTTTGTACACATGGGCTTTTGAAATATGAAACAGAAATAACTACTTTTATTTATTACTGCTTTTTATTTGATACATTCAAGCATTTTTCGAAATACTAAAAATTATAAAAAGACTCCTCCTAATCATCTGCCTCTGGACTGGAGTGGGAGGATGGTACTGGCGAAGGGAAGCGGCGGAGTAGGCGGCGCTGGAACCTCGCCTGATTCCAGACCAAGATTTCTATCTGGCGGTCCGTCCTATCTTGCCTAACAGTCAACTGACTGAACTGCTGACGTATGAACTGGAACTCTCCTTCCATGTATGCATGATCCTCGTCCAGGCGTCGGTACAGGCCGGGGAAATCTGGATCGCGTGACTGCTGCTGGGATTCAGAGGTAGTAGGGATGTCTTGCGGCGTATCGAAGTCGCGCATATCCCATGAAATCGAGATGATAGGGTTCAAGATGAACCCTGTCCCTTGCCTGCTGAGGATGTTCATGTGTGTCAGCACTCCTCCGTTGATAGGCTCTGGTTGGAGTTCAGCTGGGAGATCTTCTCCATCAGTGCATCCCCAATACTCAGCCAAAGGGGTAAGGAGGGGAGCCACCATGATAGCTCCTGCTGGTCCCCGAGTACCGCATTCCTTTATGGCCTTCAGGAATGCGTATCCCGGGTTGCACTTATGCCCTTGGTGCATACAGTAGACGATAAAAAGGTCAGCCAGCGTTACCTTCCCCTGGCTTTCCTTACGGCTGTGTAGGGTCCCGGCGAGCAGTTTATGGCATATGCGGAGCGGAGGAGAAAAGGATGCCCCCTTCAAGTGAGTTGGCAGGTTGTGAGCTCCAGTGATCTCTTTCCACATGCTAGTGGTGGTGAGAACAACAGGTTTTTCCAGATATGCGGACCGGTATTCTGGTGTTCTTGTATCTGCTCGTTGGCAGAAACCCATTATGACATTAAAGTCATCCAGAACAGTGGTCCGGTAGGCTCCCTCCATCCAGTAGGACACAGCTTGAGTTGGTGGCACTCCGGGAGTTGCGGATGGCATTTCCATCATGTTGACAGACGCAAGAAATTCCATTGTGGCAGTGCGGTGGATCCGAGTAGGTGGCTCACGGAGCAGAAAGTCCCATCCTATGTTGTGGATGAACTTTCTGACGTCTTGCTCCCAGCCGAATGTAGCTAAAATTTCAAAATCCAGTCGTTGTTGATGTGCTTCTGCTAGCAACATGCTGGTGACAGGAGTTCTTCTGGCAGTAGTCCTGGTGCGCTTTCTCCTAGATGAGGCTTCTCCACATTCCATTGTGAACTCTACTCTCTTAGGGATGCTAAAAGTGTATAGAGAAGGAGGAAAAGCAAGATAGGAAGCTTGGATTGAGGTACTGGAGCCAAAACCCGCGCCCCACCTATATAGGCCGCGCATGGAGGTTTGGGATGGCCGTCTGGGTTGGGACGGCCATCCCAACTGCAAAATTTGCACACAGGCCAACCCCCACCTGAGACGTGCGTCCCAACTGAATTTGGGCACTTGGGACGGCTGTCTGGACTTTGGGACGGCCGTCTCAAGCTTCTTATGCTGATTTTGTTGTTTTTTTGTTGGAAAAGAGGATAGGACTCCATTCATTGATGCTTTAATGCATGTAATGCTTCATGATATGCATTCTATGATCTATTTCAGTTAATATTTTCGAAATTTTTAACTGATGTGCTTTGACTTTGGACGCATTCTTGTTGCCGTGCCTTTACGTCATCTTGTTTCTTGATCAACAAGTTAAACTGTATTGATTTGCCGTCTCAGAATTTTCTTTGCTATGGCCGAAGAACTATCTTCTATTCGTAGGATAACTACCATATCAATTCCCTCCTTCCTTTCTTAGGGATTTCGACCTTCCTATTGATCACTATGTTACCACATTCCCCTTTATTACTTGAATGCTTTATAGTGAAATGGTCAAGAGAAGAGAAAGAAAAGGATTTACAACAAAAGCTTGTGTTTTAGAGGGATATATTTTTTTTGTAATAGAGGTTTTTGTAAGAATGGCTAGCCAAGGTTGGTTGGTGTTTAGGCTAGTTTAGATAAACGTTTCATTCTTATGATGTGGCGTCGTTGTTTACTGATTTATGGCACCTTTTTTGTGATTGACTAACTTCCCTAGGCCGCCTTTTCAGGTTTTCAGTCTAGGATGTTGTGCTTATGTCCTAACTTTTGTCTAGGTTTCCCTTTTTGTATTTATTTTTAAGGAATACCTAGCGGACTTTTAATAACCCTAACTTTTGCCCAGGCTACCCTTTATTATTGTTCGGGTTTCCTGCCGGGTTTACCCTAACTTTTGTGCAGCCCCCTTTGTGGGTTTCCCGCCGAGTATTTTGCCCTTTTATTTTCTTGTTTTAGCCTTTGGCCTTGACGGGCTTTGCTTTTTGTATGTATATATATTTTTTTTTGCACAACATTGTCGAAACTTGATTTTTTCAAGATAGATTTCTTTTGTGTTTCTAGTTAGTCAATCATTTTTTACTTTACTTTGCGACGCTTTAATTGTTCGGACGCATTTGGAACAAAACATTTTATCTAAACCTTGTTTATTAAAATGGGGTATAGATACATTTAGTAAGAAAAGAAGCAGATAGTAAGAATAGCATTTTTTTGTAAATTCGGGGAAATGTGTGCCCTAGAGATGCTCGGGGGACGGGCATACCCCGAGGAGTGATCTCTAATAGTCACTAGGTTTACATCCTTTAGAATTAGAAGAAGGACACCTAATGACTAACGCTACCCTTTGCGCTAATACCCCTCCTTTTCGGAATATCATCTTCGAGGGGTAAGACTTCCCTGTTTTCCATGTGGTTTGATCTTTCGTGGGGTCGTACCCTAAACCATACTTTAGAGGATTATCTTTGAAATCTGGTGGCTCTCTTATCCCTTGAGCATTCTTTCCGAGCCCTTGTCCTGGGCGATATCCATATCTTTTCATCATATGGGCCACTTTTGTATTACCAGGGAGTCTTTCTATGTTGGCGATTTCGAGTGCTTGAAAAGATGTTTCAAGAGCCTCTTTAGCCACATCCACATATGGTTGGACAGACGGTTTGCTAATTAGAAAGTCTTCTTCAGCTTGAACCGTGACGAGTTTATCGTTTGTCACAAACTTGACTTTCTGGTGGAGCGTTGAAGGTATTGCCTTAGCGCTATGAATCCAAGGTCTACCAAGGAGGCAACTGTATGCTGGCGTGATATCCATCACGTGGAAGTCTATGTTGAAAATAGTAGGTCCAATTTGGATTGGTAGACTAATCTCTCCTACTACTTCACGTCTTGATCCGTCAAAGGCTCGAACAATTGTATTACTCGAACGCATGTGGGTTCCTTGTACTGTGATCTTGTCGAGTGTGCCTTTAGGCATGACGTTTAAGGATGACCCATTATCCACAAGAACTTTGGAAATGAGATATTCCTTGCATTTGACAGAGATATGCAAGGGCTTGTTATGATTTGGCCCTTCCAAAGGGAGTTCTTCATTGGTGAAGGTAAGATGATTATTGGCTGTAATATTACCAATAACTCCTTCAAACTTGTCTTGGGATATTGCATGCGGAACGAATGATTCATTCAAAACCTTTTACAGTGCGTTTCGGTGCGGTTTCGAACTCATTATGAGTGATAACAAGGTTATCTTCACAGGAGTGCGATTGAGTTGATCTATGATGGAGTACTCGCTTTGTCTTATGTACTGGAGTAACTCATCTGTCTCCTCCTTGGATTCCTTTTCTTCTTCGGCTTTATTTTTCATTTTATCTTTAGGAACATTATCTTGTAATTCCTTGGGGGAGTATATTCTTCCGCTTCTTGTTATGCCCCCAATACCGGCTATGTTGGAGATATCTTGATTGACTGACGATTCTTCTGAGTATCTCCAAGGTACAACTTTATTTGATTCATAAGGGAAAGGTCGAGGCACGAATAAACGTAAAGGCGTTATTGCTTCTTCCCTTTTAGTGTTTGGAATGATTAACGGTGCTTGTTTGTTATTATCTTCGGGTTTATCGACCGTCGTAGAGATTTTGATGACGAAAGGCTTCTTTTCCATTTTTCTGATTTGTGGAAAGCACATCAGTTAATCCTTTCTTTTTATTATTTTTTATTAAACGAGGAGGGATATGTGAATGTATGCAACTTATGAATGCAATAGACAATTTAAGGAGAAAAAAAAATCCTTTTATTAGAAAGTGTGTATCCTTCTATACAATGCTTTGAAGCAAGTGCTGACAAAAGTGAAAAAGCTTGAAGAATCCTATAGGTAAATCGGGCTTTCTTCGTAATTCGTCTTCAACTGTTATCACGTGATTTATGAGCATCTTGATTTGTTCAGATACCGCCCAGCTCATATTTTCACTATATCGACGAGCCTCTTTTATCTTCTCTTCCTGATGAACGATCAAGGCATGCTGCTGATCAGACCTCTTTATTATTCGGTCTTTTTCAAGAAGTAATTGACCATACTGAGCTAATCCATTTTTTTCTTTCTCATGTAGCTCCTCTAGGTCTACTTGGTATTTTTCAGCGGTTTCCCACCACTTCTGTACTTATGACCGAGTATTTGCTAGGTCATCTTGTATTAACTTGATCGTTCTTGCCTGTTCTGCAAGCGTGATCTCAAGATGTGCTATTTCGTCATTCATGTCCCGGAACAGACTATCTTGCTCAAGTCTCGGGATCTTTAATGCTTGTTTAGTTTCTTCCTGATAATTAGCACAATCATTTTTAAGACGCTCTATTTCGTGGTCCTTCTTTCTACATTGCCTTTTTAGACCATCTATTATAAGGGTTGATTCTTGCTCTTTTTCTTCAAAAGCCCTTAGCTGTGCTTCCATGACTTCAACCCTCTTGTTTAAGGCATTGACCTGCAATTGTAGCTCTTCGCTGACTAACGTTGTAGTGAATGCAACAGATGGTTGGGGTATCCCTCTATTTTTCCTCCATTCTTCATATTCATGGGATGTAGATACCTGAACCTTTCCGAGTTCTTTATCTCCCATATAGACTGGTCTTTCCCATGCTTTCCGGACAGCAGATACTTCTTCAAAGCTATGGGAATAATGGCATAGACTCAGCCCTCTGAGCTCTTCCTGAGTTGGCACGGTCTGGGTTCTCATAACACTGCTACAGATATGCCTTTCAACGTCGGTTATATAAGGCTTTCAACGTCGGTTATAAAACCGACGTTGTATCAGGTGACGTTGAAAGTATACACTTTCAACGTCGGGTATAGATAACCGACGTTGAAAGTTTAGGCTTTCAACGTCAGTTATTCATACCCGACGTTGAAAGTGTATACTCGTCGCTCAAGCGAGTACACTCGTCGCTCAAGCGAAATGGAACCCGAGAGTCCCCTTTGTTTGAAGCTTTCGTCGCTTAAGCGAGTACACTCGTCGCTCAAGCGAGATGGAACCCGAGAGTCCCCTTTGTTTGAAGCTTTCGTCGCTCAAGCGAGTACACTCGTCGCTCAAGCGAGTACGTGTTTACTATGTCGGTTATGGTATGAACCGACGTAGAAAGTCTATTTTTTTTTTAAATGGACGCTTTGTTTATACAGGGTACCCAATGTTTGTATATATACATACCTGCAAATTTGAATACAACCCAGGCAAACAATGTACAAGATATAAACAATTGAATGTGCATCCAAAAATAAAATTGTATCCAAAATTATAGTGTATCCAACTACTTATCTACCAAATACACTAACTACTAATCTAACTAATAAACTAACTAGTAAACTAACTAGTAAGGTAACTAAACTAACTACTAAACTAACTACTAAACTAACTACTAAACTAAGTACTAAATTAATAACTAAACTTGCCTACTTCTAACTTTAACAAACTTATCGGCCCATGTGTTTCTAATATCGTCAATGGTCTCTATGGGCAATGCTTCCCTGTCTGAAAATACCTGTTACAAGAAAAAAGATAATTTAACAGAGTATCCAATGACACAATACTGGGTCTTTTATTGAATACTAAATTTAAGCAAACCTGATTCCATGTATCCTCAGTCTTGCTAACAACAATCAGCCACATCCAGTGCATAACATAATATCCGCACTCATAAGATCCTGGTTGCCTATTACACTACAAAAAATAATATATTAATTTGACATATAAAATGAATGATATAATACATAAATATAAAATGACTTACATTAACAAAAATCCAATCTGGAGTCGTGCTTTTGCTTGTGTGTACTCCATCAATTGTATTGCAAACCTTAAATGCACTGTGCAATACAAGATATAATGAAACAATTAAGTAACAAAACAATTAATAATTGTTTAAATTATTATAAGAATGTGTACCTGTTTACAATGTTTTTAAGATATGCATCAGGTTTCTTGCCCAGTGAGCAGAACCAAGCCACAACATTCTGCTTTGGGCAAACAACCAACAACTGCCAATGATTTCTGCTTACATTACAAAAAGTTAGGATAATACAATACACTATAAAAAATCCAATTTGAACTTTCTACCTTGACTTCATCATCCAATTTTGGATGTATATTTGAACTTCTTCTCTCTTGTTTCCTGATTTTTGTATGGATTGGGGCTCAAAAAATCCATACACATCTTGGGTGCGTTGTTCCTCCGACAATTCATTCATCATCCTAAAGTAGCCAGTTCAATGTACATTAAATATGACGATAACTTCAAATAACATAATTAGTAAATAAAAATAAATACTTACATTGTCCAAAATTGTAACACTGCTATGTTTAGACACTGATTGCCAACTGCTATCTCCACAGCATCGGTGTGGTCAATGTAAAGGGGAAAGTTCTTATTGTCTACCCCTAACTTATCAACATCCCACTTCACTTGAAAAGATTGAATATACAACTGTGGGACAACAGATAGTAGTTGAAAAATTGGATTTTCTGGGACATCTACTTCCTTACCTTTACTAGTATGGGAAGTAGGAACCAGTTTAGGCAACTCGGGTGGCTTCCGAACATCCTACATAAAATAACATTGACTTGAGAAATAATAAAAAACAGTACCAGACTACATATAATAATTAACGGAAAGTATATGCAAACCTTTTTCAAAATAGGCCCGATTAGATGTCTAGGCCATGCAATGAAGGTCCGGAGGGCCTGTCCCACTGTCATCACCTCGTCCGTGGGCACAGGTACAAGAGCATAAGCATCTCGAACCTCTTCAATGACCACTTTGGCCAAGTTAGGTGCTAAAGGCACACTATGAATTGTAGAGGCCCCCTCTTCAATTGAACCAACCGCCACCAATCGTGGTTCGGATCCATCCTCATCAACATAAAATTCACACCGACTCTGATTACACAAAAATAAGACATTAATTATTTAATATGCACATGAATTTTTGTCATTAAGATATCATCCACACATACCCGAGTGGTCGATGTCTGCAACAACAACAACAACCTCCTGATTAGTAGCAGGAAGGTCTTGATCAGCGAGTATTTGGCTCAAGCACAACTACCCTTAGTGCTAACTCGTGCGGCAGATGGAGGAGGAACATCCATAGGTGGGTGGGTAGGCTGTGTGACACCTATGGATGCTAGACTTGAACCAAATACACGCATCATCTCCTCCTCGAACTCGTGCGGTAATGGCTGGTGTCGGCGTCGTCGTCGCCTCTTCAACCATCGCTGGTCTCGGCTTTGCTGTTAGACTCTCCTCCAATCCGGTCATCTCCTGCCGGCTCAATGATGTGGTGTGGGTATGGTCTGATGATGGAGCTCCAAAATATGCTCGAATACCCACACCAGCTCCAACAAGCACGAACACGCCTCGGGTGTTCCGGGCATCCAATAGCAAGTAGTTAATATATCTTCACGACCACGGGGAACGAATGTTCCCGTGTATACTCGCTCCTCTAAAGAATCCTACAATTGAGCATTATATATTGTAAAAAAAAATTGATGAATGACAAAGCATGGTTAATGAGGTTGAAAGAAACTAATTTGACTTACAATCCGCTCAGCAATCAAGCGGGCCTCCTCTGATGTCATTTCACCGGAGGGCTTTTGCCAAGCCCTCTTCCATTTTTCATGACGTTTTGGAGGAGATGGTGGGGAAATTTCTTCCTGGCTTACACCAAAAGAGGCTAACTCAGCTTCTCGGAGTTTAGCCTTCCTGGCTTATCATCCTTGTCTTTCAATTTGTAACGCGATACACCACATCTTGGACACTCATGTAGGCTTTCAAACTCTTTTCTGTATAATACACAATCATTAGGGCAAGCATGTATCTTTTTATACTGTAAACCCATTGGACAAAGTATTTTTTTGGCTTCATACAAACGATCAGGCAAGGTGTTATCGCTTGGGAGCATATCTTTCAAAACTTCTAGTAACTCAGTGAAACTTTTATCACTCCAACCAAATTTGGCCTTCAAATTGACCAATCTCAATACAGCTGACAATCGCGTGAATGTTGTACATCCAGCATACAGAGGTATCTCTGAATCTATCTTCAATTTATCATAGACAGCAGCATGTGCTTGCAGAAAATTCTCTTGACCTACATGACGAATCATGTCTTCTATTCGATCTTCCATTGTCATATCCTCCTCTTCCTCAGCTTGTGTTACTATTGGTGTATCAATCACTTCACCATGCCATGTCCATAGGATATAATTCTTCATTATCCCATCACATAAAAGATGTTCCCATATTGTCTCTAGTGTGTGTACTCTCCCATTAACGCAGTTAACGCATGGACAATACAATTTTCCATTAACCTTGGTGCCATTGTGTTCGGCAAATCGCAAAAATTCTTCAACTCCATTCTCATACTCTTGTGAAATACGACTTGCATTTACCCAACTTCGATCCATTTTGGAATTGGAGTCTACAAATGAGAAACCCATAAAACGATTAATACTAATAATCGTTATCTCTAATGAAATCTATACCAAAGTAGATTAATTTGTAACGAAATTTCAACAGAATTTCGTCTATTTTTTGGTCAAAACCAAATTTGAATAAATTGAAATTATAGAGTTTTCATTGTTACTACCATCACTTATATAACTACATTGTTATATGTAGTTTTCAGAATTCACACTTCATGATTAATTTCTAACAAAAATCCGGCAGAGTTTCCTTTGTTTTTTGGCAACAATTTTAAATGACACAGTGAAACCTGACAATAAAAAGCCCCACGGGCATATTCAAGCAGTTCAAGTATAATTGTACACATCATCAATACTTTGGAAAAAACTATAATATGACTAAGAATTGAATCAACAGTTAACGGCAAATGACTAACAATCTCTACCTATGAAATGTAGTAAGTAAAATTGTATGACTTTGCCCAACAAATATAAGTGCAACAACATCGTACCTGTGGTTTAAGGCAGCGATGAAGGTTCGCACCACAGAGAAATAGAGCAGCGCTGCACTGGGGTGGAGGTGGAGGATGCAATGCGGCGTTAGGGTCGAGGCTGTGGTGAGCGGACAATGCAATGTGGGTGGAGGCTGCGGTGAGGGTGGAGGGTGGGCGACTAGCGTCACGGTGGGCGACTAGCATCGCGGTGGGGTGGAAGCTGCAGTGGGGTGGAGGTGCTGCGGCGGGGGTGTCACGCGGTGCGCGGTGGCGACGTGAGGGAGGGCGTCCGGAGAGTCCAAATGACGGTGGTAGGTGGTGGCCGCGATGCTGGAGAGTAAGGGGAGTGGGCGCGATGCTGGAGAGTAAGGGGAGATACAAAAATGGTAGCCTATTCAAATGGGAAAACGGGGTTTCGACGTCGGTTATACCCACACCCGACGTTGAAACTCGATTTATCTCCAGTCATATGTTTTAATCGATTGAAACGAGATTTAATCGATTAAAATAGTTCTGATCGGTCATAACTGGATTCTAATCGATCATCCTGACCCTTTAAGAGATTTTAATCGATTGAAACGTGTTTCTAATCGATTGAAAAAATTCTGATCGCTCATAATTAAAATCTGATCGATCACATTTGATTCTGATCGGTCATATTTGTATTCTGATTGGTCATAATGAGTTCAGAAGGGTTTTCAACGTCGGGTGAGGGCATAACCGACGTCGAAAGCCTACTTTCCACGTGGTGCATGCTAAAACGATGTAGAATGTGTCAAAAATTCGACTTTCGACGTCGGTTGTTGACCAACCGATGTTGAAAGCATGTTCAACGTCGGCTAAGATGTAACCGACGTTAAACAGCGACGTTGAAAGAATATTTTCTAGTAGTGTAAGTTGTTTCATAGCCATCTTAGGAGAATAGGCTATACAACCTCTAAGACCTAGAAGTGGTATGCTCAGGTAATCTCCGCATCGCACGAGAATATAACCGGGTCGGAACCAAGGGCAAACCCATGATACATGCTCTATGTTCCAGTTTTCTAACTCGGTTTTCCACTCTAATGCTTGACGATGTTGAAGAGGGATTTTTGAAAAACTCCTTAGAGGATCAGGAAATACGCCCATGTGGCTTGAAGCGTAAAAATGAGTGACGCCCCATACGTATAGCAATGAAGTGCAACATCTAAGTGTTTTCCCCTGTTTTTGTCGGCAGAAGTCTACGGAAAGCAGGGTGTCAGCGAGGATTGCAGGTATAGGACTCTTTGAGTACACATCCCAGGCAAAAAATGCATCTATTGCAGCATGATCCACAATGTTTACATGAAATGGGAATAATATGATTCCAAACATTGCCAATGCTAGAGTTTTGTTGAATGTAGACCAATCTTTCTTTTCAGCCAGAGAAACTAAATGGTCTTCTATTACAGCCATTTTCCAACCTCTGATATTCCCTTTTCCCTCTAGGGTGGATTGATGAGGAGGCAGTCGTATGATAGTAGCAACCTTACTCACGGCTACGTATACTCCCGAGCAAACATAGACCCCAACTAACTGAGGCCATCTGACCATGAGTTCATATTCTTCTAAGGTTGGTACCAAGTCAAACTGCGAGAACTCAAAGTAGTGTAGATTGGGACTCCAGAAGTGGACCAATGCTCTAACAAATATCGGATCAATAATGATCTTCAAGAGGTCAAGAATTCTTCCATAAGATTTCTCAAAACTAGCACAGACCTCTGGCGGCATATATGTACACAACTGCCTTAACTTCTCTACACGGCATAGAAGGATCTCCACTTTCTTTAATTGTCTATTACCGGATCCCTCCATTATCTAGCAAAAGTGAAAATGCATGATATGAGGATGAATTTTTTGTAAATGCATGTATGCAAGTGTTTATTTTTCAAAGTATTATCATGTTTTATTCCTAATATGATGCATGATAGTACTGGGTTTTTCTTGAAAGAAAAGCTTATCTATATGAATGTTTATGGATTTTAATGAAGAGAGTCCTATTTTCTTTTCTTTTTATTTTTATGAGCAACGAATGGTATGAATTATAGGACTTTTGTTAAAAACTTTTATTTTTGTAACAAAGATATTTTCATGGCTTTGATTTGTTTTTATATTTTTTATGACCCTTTATCTCTTCTTTCGGTCAATGTGGCTACTTAGCTTACAAAGAACCTAAAACCAGGCTAGCTTAACTGAAGACTGTCCGAGATAAAGGTCTTTTATCTTATCACTTTTGTGATTTTTAGGGTTTTTCATTTTTTTTGTTTGTTGTATGATTACCCTATGCTAATGCATCAATACAAATGCAGCAAACGTATGCACACACAATTCATACATCCATGAGCAGAGCCACGCTTATTTAATCACGAGGTAGGGTTTTCCTGCAGAAACGTGCTTGGTTTAGGCGGTTCTAACTGTTCTCACCAAGGCCAAAGGTCCCCAAGGTGCCCCCATTATAGGGACCTCTCAATCTCTCAGTCCTCGGGTCATGCACGGAACTCCGTGTCGACATCCTTAGACCAAAAGAAGAGAGTTATCACCTTGAGTTGGTGGTTTCCGACAACGGTTGTAGCCCCGTGTGCCAACAAGCCGGTCGTATCTGCCACCCACTCCCTATAGGTATTCACTCTTGCCCCCGGGTATAGAGGGACTATTGTGTGCAAGGGTTTTTGTGTGCAATTTATATTTCAAGCAATTTGCAGAAGTAATCATACAGCAGTTATTAAAGCCATACAATAAAAATAAAGAAAAGGGTAAAGGCGTAATTTCAAATCTTTACTTAGTTAGAATTTATCCGTCACTGAATGGGATCAACTCTCTAGCTTCCCCAGTGGAGTCGCCATCTGTCGCCGCCGTCCGTTCCGACGTCCTGGGACATCTCGAACGTTAATGCGAGCGGTCGCGAAAAGATGGTTGAGACTCGCATTTTTTGTTAAAAATATGTTCATTGCTTCCGAGGCGCTCAACGCTGAACTATCCTCTAATAGAAGCAAGGTTTTCGAAAAGGGTTCTTTTGGAGTCGCCACCAATGTTTTGACCATAAACATTGGAAAAGGAGAAAAAGGCATTGATTTTAATAAAAACCAAACTTGGCCATTATAACCAGAGTCGGGTAAGGGAGTTAGTTACGTGTGGGGAAGGTATTAGTACCCCACAACGCCCCTTTCGGGTTCCCTATGACGGATTAATTTATTTAAGTAAAGATTACAAGAAATTACGCTATTACCCTATTTTATTCGTACAGTATTTAAATATAGTTATCTACATGGTTTATCTACATTGCATACAGAAAGCAGTAAATAAAGCAATAAAAGGGAAAAGGATTGAGAAGAACCTCTGAAGCAAGCTTTATATTATAAGTCTTTTATACAGAGGACGCTTTGCGGCAATCCTTCACTCTACAACGACTCTTCTCTCGAATAAACTCGACTAAAATTTTTTAGAAGAATCGAATGCCGGAATACAAATTCCTTAACTGATTGTTACCTATTAAAGGCAATTAGAGAGATCATTCGAAGGAGGGAGAGAAGAAGACAAGTCTTGGAGTTGTCTGGGGGTGTGGAGAATGACAAATGAGGCTCCTATTTATAGATTTCACTGCCTGGAAATCTGGGACGGCCGTCTGGGTTGGGACGGTCGTCCCAACTGCGCGTTATGCACTGGGCCAAGCTGGGGGGAGAGTGGGACGGCCAGTTTGGGTTGGGACGGCCGTCCCACTTGAATTTTAGGGTTTGGGACGTGCGTCCCAAAGGTGAGACGTGCGTCTCACTTGCCTTTTGATGTTTGGGATGGCTGTCCCAACTTGTCTTGGCCTCTTTTCGCGTTCTGGGATCCCCAGGAAGCTTTCCTTTCCTTTTTCGGACGTAGATTGACGCCGATAGATGTCCGTTGAAGCTTTATCTTCATATAGGTAGTCTTCTTGGCCTTTATTAAGATTCTGGGCGAGCTTTATCTTCGTGTAGGAAGTCTCCTTAGTCTTTATTGTGTGGATGGGTGAACCCCGTCTTGTTGCGGGAAGTCTTTCTCAGTTTTTGATATGCAGCCGGGTGAACTTTATTTTTGTGTGAAGTTTCCCTAGCCTTTATTTTGAGACGCCGGACAAAATTAGGGGTCTACAATACCTATCAACTAGCACACAAGGAGTGCCTGATCGACGCATGAGCCACCTGAACAGTAAGACGCCACTACCACCAGTCCTACACAACGGGCTGTGCCAGCCTGATGGGGGGTTTATACCCATCAACCGAAGGATCGGCTACCGTCAGAAGGAGTATCCTGAGGTTCTACCACGTGTCAACAAAAGGGATCGGCTACCGTTAGAAGGAGTATCCTGGAGGTGCACGACACAAACTTTCCCCCGAAGATCAACCGCCATTAGACGGAACATCTGAAGGGTAACCGGGCAAGAGGGTCAACTCCTTTACCTTCCAGTCGTTCTTCTTGGCACAATAGGCCAACAGCCGACTAGTCAGTAAAGGGGGGGCAGCTGTAGACCCCTAATCTTGCTCGGCTTCATAATAAAGACCAGAAGACCTCCTTTCCAAAGACGGACGAAGCCTAAGAAGCCACTAGGAGAGACTATTAGGCCCCATACTAGGATAGGAGAGATTTTTGGTCCAAAAATAAGGATTTTCGCCTCTTAAGGTCGAGACCGCCGTCTCGCCTTGCGCGGATGGCGAGACCGCCATCTCGTTTGGCGAGACGGTCGTCTCGCCACTCACGACGGGCGAGACCGCCGTCTCGTTTGTCGAGACCGCCGTCTCGACGCTCCTGCAAGGCGAGACTGCCGTCTCGACTGGCGAGACCGCCGTCCCGACCTTGTCAGACGAGACGGCCCGTCTCGACCTGACAGGCGCGAATCCCTATAAATAGGGCCTCCATTCCCCTCATTTCACACACCTTTCTCATTCTCTCTCTAGTCACATCACTAGTTTCTCTCTCTAGAATCCCTCCGACGCATTTCCGGAGCTTCTGAGTGTCTTTAGAGGTTTTTTATAGTGTTTTTTGAGAGGTTCCAGCACTATACAAGAGTGGAGGGTTGCCAAAAAGCACCCTAATTTCCAAAAAGTTAATAGAAAAGCTTGCTTCGGAGGTTTCTACTTTCTCCCTCTATCTTTTACTGTTTTATTTAAATTACGCAATAGACATTAGGGCCATGTAGTCATAATCTTTAAATTCCATACAATAAAAGGGTAAAAGCATATTTTCCGGTTTATTTACTCAGAATAGTTGGCCTATCATAGGGAACCCGAAAGGGGCTTCGTAAAGGAACTAACACTTCCTTTACGCGTAACTAACTCCCTTACCCAACTCTGGTTCTAATGACCAAAGTTGGTTTTTCGAAAACCAACGCCTTTTAAATCCTTTTCCGATGTTTCCGGTAAAAACGTAGGTGGCGACTCCAAAGAACCCTCCAAAACTAGCTCTTGGATTAGCCCGGTTATCGGACAATCTAAGAGCGCCCTTTCGAAAACCTCGCCCCTAGGTTCAGCCTGGTTATCGGACAACCTAAAGGCGTTGTAACCACCAATAAAAATGCAAAAAATGGAAAGTCGACAAACCATCGCGTCGCTCCGACCGCCTCATTTTGACGGCGGCGACAGATCCCTAACGCGCATGCTTCATATTCGGCCATGTTGTTGGTATAGTCAAAATTAAGCCTGGCCGTTACGAGGATATGTTTCCTTTCAAGGGATATCAGAATAGCCCCTATCCCGTGTCCGAGCATGTTTGAGGCCCCATCGAAGAACATAGTCCATGCCTCTTCTTTGGTCTCTTCATGTTCAATATGCATGATATGCTCATCGGGAAAGTCGTCTTATAGGGACTGATATTCGTCCGTTGATCCATGGGCTAGATAATCCGCTAGGGGGCTACCTTTAATAGCTTTCTGGGTGACATGAATGATGTCGAATTCTGAGAGGAGAACTTGCCACCTAGTTATTCTTCCAGTTAGAATGGGCTTCTCGAAGAGGTACTTAATTGGGTCCATTTTGGAGACCAACCATGTTGTGTGCCGAGCCATATATTGCCAGAGAGGTTGAGTGACCCACACCAATGCGCAACATGTTTTTTCGAATGGTGTATAACGGGTTTCATAGTCTAGGAATTTCTTGCTGAGATAGTAAATGACTCGCTCTTTCTTCCCGGTTTCATCTTGTTGTTTGAGCACACATCCCATGGACTCTTCGAGTATGGACAAGTATAGGATCAGAGGTCTGCCTTCAACGGGTGGTACCAATACCGGCAGATTGGTTAAACATGTTTTGATTTTATCAAACGCTTGTTGGCATTCTTCATTCCACACCGTTGGTTGATTTTTGCGCAACAGTTTAAAGATGGGTATACATTTATCCGTTAACTGTGCGATGAAACGGACAATATAGTTAATCCGGCCTAGAAAACCTCTGACCTCCTTTTTCGTTCTGGGTGGAGGCATTTCCAAAATTGCCTTGGTCTTGTCGGGGTCCACTTCGATTCCTCTTTCGCTGACAATGAACCCTAATAGTTTTCCCGAGCGTACTCCGAAAGTGCATTTAGCCGGGTTTAGCTTAAGTTGATATTTCCGGAGTCGGTCAAAAAGCTTTTTGAGGTATCGAATGTGGTCCATCTCATTCCTAGATTTGACAATCATGTATACTTCTATTTCTTTGTGGATCATGTCATGGAACAATGTGACCATAGCCCTTTGATAAGTAGCCCCTGCATTCTTGAGCCCAAAAGGCATTACACGTTAGCAAAAAGTGCCCCATGGTGTAATGAAGGAGGTTTTCTCTCTGTCCTCAACGGCTAGTTTAATCTGGTTATACCCCGCGTATCCGTCCATGAAGGAGTAAAGTGTGTTGGTAGCGGTATGGTCTACCAGCGTGTCAATGTGTGGCAGAGGAAAGTCATCTTTTGGACTTGCTCGATTGAGGTCTCTATAATCCACGCATACCCTGACCTTTCCGGTCTTTTTGATGATGGGTACTATGTTGGCCAACCATTCTGGGTATTTAGAAACTACCAAGAAATTAGCGTCCAATTGCCTTTGTACCTCCTCTTTGATCATTAGGGACCAGTCTGGTTTGATTCTTCTGAGCTTTTGCTTTACAGGTCGGAATCCCTCTTTTAATGGTAATCTATGCTCCACTATACTCGTGTCGAGCCCAGGCATGTCATGATAAGACCAAGCGAATACATCCATATATTCCTTTAGGAGCTGTATCAACCCTTTTTTCATGCTACTTTCCATTCGGGTGTCGATGTTTATCCTTTTCTCATCATCCCCTTCCCCTAAATTGACGGTTTTTGTTTCTTCCTGATGTGGTTGTATAATGCGTGCTTCTTTTTCCAGCATTCTTTGCATGTCCGGAGAAATGGTCTCCTGCTCACTGTCGGACTCGACCCATTCGCTCTCGGTTTCTGGGTCCACAAAGATTCATCAATCACAGACATGATGTGTTTTAGGTTCTGTTTTAGTCATAGATTTTATTATTCATTTATTTTGGAAAGAATAATAAATAAAAGAGGGAAAAGAATGAATATGATCGAATGCCTGATGTATTAATGAAAATGTATGTACATGCCTTTTTAATCAAGATTCCTGCGGCCTCGGGCGGGGACCGCAGGAGATACAAGAGAAAGCCTAAAATAAAAAAAACTAGGGTTGATCCTCCTAGTCCTCCCTCTCTGCTACTCTGGCTTAGCAAGAGGTTTGGCGTCAACGTCAGCAGCAGAGGCATCAAAGGTTATCCAACTGGCATCAATTAGCTCTTGGACCTTATATTTCAAGGTCAAACAGTTGTCTGTTGAATGCCCTGGTGCATCCGAATGGTAGCTACATTTTTCATTGGGCTTGTACCACTCGGGGTAGGGAGGCTCCATTTTCTTTGGAGGAACGCGGGCTAGGAGGTTGGCCTGTAATAACTGGGGCAGTAGCTTTGCGTACGTAGTGGGGATAGGGGCGAACTTCCTTTCCTTTCTTCGTGACTGCCTCTCCGCCTGAGGAGCAGAGGAAGGGGTTGCAAAATTGATGGCATGTACGACCTCTTCCTTCTTTTTGAAGGGTTTCTTGAATGAAGTACTGGAAGAAGAGGGTCGTGTTATTTTTCCACTCCTTAACCCCTGCTTCACTTTTTCCCCCACAGTGACTATGTCTGAAAAAATATTAGAGGTACTGGCTATTGCCTTGTCGTAGTACGCTCCTGTCAGTGAATCTATGAACATAGCCACTGTCTCCTTATCCGTCAAAGGAGGCTCTATTTGGGCGGCCATTTCCCTCCATCTTTGGGCTTATGCTTTGAAGGGTTCGTCGTCCCTTTTGCTCAGAGTTCTGAGATCTGACCTATCAGGGGTCAGATCAATGTTGTATCGGTAACGACGAAGGAAAGCGTCAGCCAACTGTTTCTAGTTCTGGACTTGCCCTCTTTCCAGCTGCATATACCAATTGAGAGTTGTGTCCGCCAGACTCTCCTGGAAGCAGTGGATCAGGAGTTTCTCATTCTCGGCGTGTGCAGCCATCTTACAACAATACATCGTAAGATGGTTCTTTGGGCAGGTCATCCCGGCGTACTTGGGAAAGTCCGGGATTTTGAATTTGGGAGGGAAGTGGATATTCTTCACCAGGCACATGTCCGCCACCTCCTTGACGTCAAAGTTGTGCCCCTCTACTACCTTCAGCCTTTCCTCCAGGGCGGAGATTTGTTGTTTAGAAACTTCTGGGGTGAGGATGCGTACATTTTTAGCATCCTTATCGTCGTAGAAGTATTCTTCTTCTTTTTCCTCTCCGTGGCGAGAGGCGTGTTCAGTTTGGGCTTCGCCCTTGCTTTGGCCCTGGCGCGCGACCTCCATTAGCTGAGCCATTTGCTCACAGAGGGTATTGACCTCTGCCGTGATCTTCTGATTTTGTTCCTCCAAGTTCTCCATTGCCGTGGCTTTTTGCGCACGAGTTCGGATGGGGAGAGGACCAACCACTTTGTAGAATGCCCGGAAAGAATTTTATTAATGCATGTTGAGTGTTGAACTAACATGAGTATGCTTATGCATGAGAGATTTTGTTTAAATGATGCTAAATGCACTCTCGCTTTTTTATTTTCTCTCTTGGTATTTCTTTTACTCATGATATGATGTATTATGGATGATACGACTTTGTCAGAAGTTCAACATTATTGTTATTTATTTATATTTATCTTATAGCCTTTTATCTCTTCTGTCGGAACTGCGTGGCTACTTAGCTTACAAAGAACCTGAAACCAGGCTAGCTAAAAGGCAGACTGTCTAAGATAAAAATATGGCTTTATACGAAAGAATTGATTATCATCCCCTATCTCTTCTGTCGGACTGTGTGGCTACTTAGCTCACAAAGAACCTGAAACCAGGATAGCTAAAAGGCAGACTGTGCGAGATAGGGGTGTTTATTGTAAAAAATATCTTTTGTGATTTTTCTGTTGTTTGGTTATGCTATGCAACAAACCAATGCAACAAACAAATGCAACAAACGTATGCACACACAATTCGAACATCCACGAACAGGCGAGAAGACATTTTTAATCACGAGGTAGGGTTATCCTGCAGAAAAGTGTATTGGCGAAGGTAGGATCTAACTGTTCTAACCAGGCTAAGGCCCCCAAGGTGCCCCCATTATAGGGTCCCCACTCTCCAACCTTCTGACCATGCTTAGCACTAAGGCCATAGTCAGTCTTTGTGCCAAAAGAGGAAGGTTATCACCTTGAGTGGTGGTTTCCGATCACATCGGTGGGCACAAGGCCATCACTACAGCGAACCGTACCTGCCACCCACTCCCTATGGATTTCTCACTTGCCCCTGGGTATAGGCGGAACTATTGTGTGCAAGGGTTTGTGTACAGTTTGTATTTCAAACAATTTCATAAATATAGACAAACAACAGTTATTAAAGCCAAGCAATAAACATGTTATAATACAAGGTAAGGTAAAAGCGTTATTTTCTTGGTTTATTTATTTTTAAGCTGGCCCATCGCTAAATGGGATCAACTCTCTAGGCTTCCCCAGTGCAGTCGCCATCTGTCGCCGCCGTTAAACGAGGGCGGTTGGAGCGACGCGATGGTTTTTCAACTTTCCATTTTTCACATTTTTTATTGGTGGTTACAATGCTTGTAGGTTGTCTGATAACCAGGCTGAACCTAGGGGCGAGGTTTTCAAAAGGGTTCTCTTGGATTGTCCGATAACCGGGCTAATCCAAGAGCTAGTTTTGAAGGGTTCTCCGGAGTCGCCACCGATGTTTTTACCACAAACATCGGAAAAGGAGTTAAAAGGCGTTGGTTTTCGAAAAACCAACTTTGGTCATTAGAACCAGAGTTGGGTAAGGGAGTTAGTTACGCGTAAAGGAAGTGTTAGTTCCTTTACGACGCCCCTTTCGGGTTCCCTATGATAGGCCAGCTATTTAAAAATAATTAAACCGAAAAATGCGCTTTTACCCTTTTATTCTGTGGAATTTAAAGTTACGACTACATGGCCCTAATCTCTATTACATGATTAAAATTAAAGCAGTAAAAGTAGAGAGAGAGAGTATAAACCTCCGAAGCAAGCTTTTCTTATTAATTCCTTCTAAAAATAGGGTTCTTTGTCGCAGCCCTTCACTCTACAGCGTCGGAAACCTCTCGAAACGCTTAAAAACACTCTTAGAAATGCTCAGAAACTCCAGAAATGCTTCAGAGGGGTTCTAGAGAGAGAAGTTTAAGTCATTTCTAGAGAGAAGGAGGAAGAACTTGTTGGAAATGAGGGGAATAGGGGCCCTATTTATAGGGATTCGCGCCTGTTAGGTCGAGACGGGCCGTCTCGTCTGACAAGGTCGAGACGGCGGTCTCGCCAATCGAGATGGCGGTCTCGCCAATCGAGACGGCGGTCTCGCCTTGTAGGAATGTCAAGACGGCGGTCTCGACAATCGAGACGGCGGTCTTGCCATTCGCGAGTGGCGAGACGACCATCTCGCCAAACGAGACAGCGGTCTCGCCATTCGCGCAAGGCGAGACGGCGGTCTCGACCTTAAAAGGCGAAAATCCTTATTTTTGGACCAAAAATCGCTCCTATCCTAGTATGGGGCCTAATAGTCTCTCCTAATGGCTTCTTAGGCTTCGTCCATCTTCGAAAAGGAGGTCTTCTGGTTCTTATTGTTAGGGTGGGCAAGATTTGGGGTCTACACACACTATTCCATGACATGATCCACAGAGAAATAGAAGTATATGTGGACGACATGATCGGTAAATCCCGAAACTAGGTGGACCACATTCGGTATCTCAAGAAATTATTCGATCGACTTCAAAAGTATCAACTCAAATTAAACCCGGCAAAATTGACTTTCAGAGTACGGTCAGGAAAACTCTTAGGGTTCATTGTCAGCAAAAGAGGAATCGAGGTGGACCCGGACAAAACTAAGGCAATTTTGGAAATGCCCCCACTGTCGCCGCCGTCAAAACGAGGCGGTCGGAGCGACGCGATGGTTCCAACTTTCTAATTTTCACGTTTTTATGGGTGTGGTTACAACGCCTTTAGATTGTCCGATAACCGAGCTGAACCTAGGGCGAGGTTTTCGAAAAAGTGTTCTTGGATTGTCCGATAACCGGACTAACCCAAGAACTAATTTTGAAGGGTTCTTATGGAGTCGCCACCGATGTTTTTACCGGAAACATCGAAAAAGGAGTAAAAAGGCGTTGGTTTTTGAAAACCAACTTTGGTCGTTAAAGCCAGATTTTAGGTAAGGGAGTTAGTTACGTGTAAGGGAAGTGTTAGTTCCGTTACGACGCCCCTTTCGGGTTCCCTATTGTAGACCCCAAATCTTGCCCGGACTCCTAATAAAGCCGAACATCTCCCGTTTCGAAGATGGTTAAGACTTTATCAAGTCCCTAGTAGCTTGTTCTAGGTTCAATTTAGGATAGGAAGGGTTTTTAGAGGCATTAAAAATCGGGAAATCCGCCGAAGGCAGCAGATGGTCGTCCAGAACAGGCGGATGGCCATCCAGAACAGGCAGACGGCCGTCCGCTTTGCCCAGACGACCGTCCACCTTTTCCAGGCCTGAATCCCTATAAATAGGGGCCTCATTCCTCCAAATTTTCACAACTTTTCCACTCCTCCACTCTCTTGGAAGCTTTTTGGCACTCGAGAGTGACGCTGAGCATTATTCCGGGGTTCGAGGGAGCTTTTCGATTTCCGTTAAGGTTGAAATCGGTTAAGGAGGTCTCTTTTTGAGGCATCCGGCCCTCGGTAGAGTGACTTGTCTTTATTTTGCGGGGAGGAGCGTGCTTGTAGAGTGCGGGGACTGCCAAAAAGCGTCCTCACGTTTTAGAAGAGTTAATATAAAGCTCGCTTCGGAGGTTCCTTCTCTATTCTCTGTCTTTTTTACTGCTTTCTTTATCGCTTTCTTTGTGTGCATTAGATAATAGAGCCATGTAGATATTTAAATTCTGCAAGTAGATCAAATAATAGGGTAAAAATGTAATTTCTTTAAGTATTTATTTTCTAAGTTAGTTCATTATAGGGAACCCGAAAGGGGCGTTGTGGGGGTGCTAACACCTTCCCCACACGTAACTAACTCCCTTACCCGATTCTGGTTGTAATGGCCAAAGTTGGTTTTTTCTATAACCACTGCCTTTTTCTTTTTTACCTTTTTCAGTGTTTAAGCTTAAAACACTGATGGCGACTCCTCAAACCTATTCGAAAACCTCGCCTCTAGGTCTAGCCTGGTTATCAGACGGCCTAAAGGCGTTGAACCGTTTCTTTCAAAGAAAATGCGAGTCATATAAAAAACCATCGCGTCGCTCCGACCGCCTCTTCGGACGGCGACGACACCTATGATAGGCCAACTATTTAATAAATAAACTTTGTGAAAAGACACTTTTACCCTTTTTATTTGAGGAATTGAAAATAACGACTACATGGCCCTAATATCTATCATGCGATTTAATTATAAAAATAAAAGCAATAAAGAGATGGAGAGAGGGAAGAAACCTCTGAAGCAAGCTCTTTAATTAATTTCTTGAAAATTAGGGTGCGTTTTGGCAGCCCTTCGCTCTTTACAATGCCGGAAATCTCTCGAAAACGCTATAAAAAACTCTAAGAAACTCCAGAAATGCTTCGGAGGGGTTCTAGGAAGAGAATTTAAAGAAGTGGTAGAAGGAGAAGTGGAAGAACTGTGTGCAATGAGGGGGGAGCGCTCGCTATTTATAGGGATTCGCGCCTATCAGGCCGAGACGGTCGTCTCGTTTGACAAGATCGAGACGACCGTCTCGCCAATCAGGACGACCGTCTCGCCTTGCAAAAATGGCGAGAAGGTCATCTCGCCAAATGAGAAGGGGGTCTCGCCATTCGCAGGTGGTGAGAAGGTCGTCTCACCAAATGAGAAGGGGGTCTCGCCATTCGCAGGTGGTGAGACGGCCGTCTCGCCAAACGAGACAACGGTCTCGACTTGTAGGAATGGCAAAAGTGGTCTCGAAAAGTGAGATGGCAGTCTCGAAAAGTGAGACGGCGGTCTCGATCCCTGAAGGCGAAAATCCTTATTTTAATGTAGAAAATCCTTCCTATTCTAGTATGGGGCCTAATAGTCTCTCCTAATGGCTTCTTAGGCTTCATCCATCTTCAAAAAGGAGGTCTTCTGGTCTTATTATGAGGTCAGGCAAGATTAGGGGTTTACAGCTGCCCCCCCTTTACCCGACTAGTCGATTGCTGGCTTGTTGTGCCAAGAAGATCGACTGGAGGGTAAAGGAGTTGAACCTCCTGCTCGGTTGCCCTTCAGACGTCCCGTCTTTGCAGCGGTGGATCTTCTGGGGAAAAGAACATTGTGCGCTTCCAGGATGCTCCTTCTGACGATGGCTGATCCCTTCGGCTGATGAGTATTGTAGACCCCAAATCTTACCCGACCTCCAAATAAAGACTAGAAGACCTCCTATTCGAAGATGGATGAAGCCTAACAATCCACTAGGAGAGACTATTAGGCCCCATACTAGGATAGGAGGGATTTTCAGCACGAAAATAAGGTTTCTCGCCTTTTTGGGGACGAGACCGCCGTCTCAAAATCGAGACTGCCATCTCGCCACCTGCGAATGGCGAGACGGCGGTCTCGCTTCCCGGGACGGCGGTCTCCCCACCTGCGAAGGGCGAGACGATGGTCTCGTTTGGCGAGACGGCGGTCTTGCCACTTTGGCATGGCGAGACGGCGGTCTCGTTTGACGAGACGGCGATCTCGACCCTGTCAGACGAGATGGCGGTCTCGACCTGTCAGGCGCGAAAAACTATAAATAGGGGGCTCCATTCCCTCATTTCCACACACCACACAGAGTTTTCTCCTCCTTCTCTCTAGAAAATCACTAATTTCTCTCTCTAGAATCCCTCCGAAGCATTTTCGGAGCTTCTGAGTGTCTTTAGAGTGTTTTTCGAGTGTTCCGAGAGGTTTTTCCGGCGCTGTAGAGTGAAGGGATGCCGCAAAGCACCCTATTTTTTTAAAGAATCAATATAAAAGGGTGCTTCGGAGGTTTACATTCTCCCTCTCCACTTTTATCGCTTTAATTTTAAATTATGCAATAGATATTAGGGCCATGTAGTCGTAATTTTAAATTCCGCATAATAAAAGGGCAAAAGCGTAATTTTCACCGGTTTAAATATTTTTTAAATAGTTGGCCTGTCATAGGGAACCCGAAAGGGGCGTCGTAAAGGAACTAATACTTCCTTTACACGTAACTAACTCCCTTACCCAACTCTGGTTCTAATGACCAAAGTTCATTTTTCGAAAACCAACGCCTTTTAACTCCTTTTCTGATGTTTTCGGTAAAAACATCGGTGGCGACTCCACATAACCCTTTCAAAACTAGCTTTTTGGATTAGCCCGGTTATCGGACAATCCAAGAGCGCCTTTTCGAAAACCTCGCCCCTAGGTTCAGCCTGGTTATCGGACAACCTAAAGGCGTTGTAACCACCAACAAAAAACGCGAAAATCAAGAGGGTCGAAACCATCGTGTCGCTCCGACCGCCTCTTTTTTAACGGCAGCGACAAGTTTGAACCCCCATCTGGTTTGACGAGTATGAACCCCCGCCTGGTGAGCCCCCTTTTGTAAGGCCTGATGAGTTTACACCCCCATCTGGTGTTTGAACAGTATGAACCCCCTTCTGGTAAGCTCCCTTTTGTAAGGCTTGATGAGTATACACCCCATCTGGTGTTGTGCCTCCGGATGCTCCTTCTTGTGGTAGCTGACCCTTTGGCTGTGGTGGCGGCTTACTGCTCTAGCTCATGCGCCGGTGTTGAGATGTGTTCTCTTGTCTATGTTTTTCTTCTGAGAGTGGTCATCTGGTTTGTGTTGGAGATTCTGTTGGTGTTCATCCAGCTTGTTGGTTGCTGGGGATTCTTTGATTTTCATTTTTTTGTGGTGGTCATCCGACTTTGCTGGTTGTCGGGTAGTCTTGTTTTCTTTGTTGTTCGACTCTTGCTTGTTTGTCAAAAAATTGTTGGTCAAAATGATTGACTTGTTTTAATCCTGCCTTTTTCCACGGTTTTATCTCTTTTTTCTCGCGATTTTGGATTTTGGCTTTTTTGAGCGTAAGTCTTTTTACTCTTAGTTTCGTTTTTTTGTTACGCTGACTCTTTTGAAAGGGAGAGCAAAATGTATGAAATGAAAATTTATTTATGATAAAAGTTTATTACAGTAGTTTATTTTTTTTAAGCCTTATCCCTAGGACGGAGGACTCGAGTCTGGAGACGATCCATAAGAGGGGAACTGCTGGTATAGATGTCTTCAGAATTCTGCCTGATCCCTGGCTTCGTCGCGGTACTCTTGCCGGAATGCTGCTAGGTCCTACCTTATTCCCTCTTGGTATTGGTTTAATGTCTCCAATCTCGTGTCGAAGACATCCTGTCTTAGAGACATCTGCTCTTGTCTCATAGACATCTGGTCGAATTGGTGGCGCAAATCGTAGATATTACGGTTGATGCCAGCAAAATCGTCCATGTACTGCTACTGTTGTTGTTGCTGTTGTTGTTGTTGTTGGAACTCGAGAGGTGTCGCAAGATCGTGCATTGCTACGAGATCCCGGAGATCCAAAGTTATATCCAGTGAGGGGTGGAGGATCAATCGGGTCCCTTGGCGTAGTAGCATCCCCATGCTGACTAGGACCGACCCGTTGATAGTCTCAGATCGGAGGCTGGAGGCCAGCTCCTCCCTACCACTGCACCCCCATTTTTCTGCCAGCGGGGTAATGAGGGGAGCCATGAGGATGGCTCCCACGAGCCGACTCCCGAAGTCCTTGAGGGCCTTCAGGAAGAAATAGCCAGGGTTGCACTGGCGCCTCTGGCTCATGCAGTAGAGGACGAAGAGGTCTGGGAGGGTAACTTTACCTTGGCTTTCTTTCCACCCGTGGACAGTCCCAACTAGTAGCTTTTGGCAGATGTGGAGAGTAGGGGGAAGTGCGCAGCCCTTCATTAGTGTTGGCAGGGTGTGTGCCCCGGTCAGCTCCTCCCACATTTCGCCGGCGGTGAGGTTGGTGGGGCATGCGCAGATGGTATCCTGGTAGTCCCGAGTCAGCACGTCCTCAGGCTGGACGAATCCAATGGACACGTTGAATATGTCCAGGGTGGTGGTTCGGTACATCCCACCGATGAAGTAGGTCACCATTTTTGTTGGTGGGAGACCCAACACCATGGAAGGGGTCTCGTAGTAGGAGATGGAGGCAAGAAACTCTAACACCGCCTAAGGATAAACATGGGTGGGTGGAGACTGGAGGAGGAAGTGCCATCCTATGCTGTCGATGTGGGCGCGGATATTGTCTTCCCACCCGAATTCGGTGAGGACGCCAAAGTCCAATCTTAGCATGGGCTGCCATGTATACCCTCGGATGTGCTCTAGGCGAGCCTGGTGCAGCGGTGAAAGCTGTGTGGGATCCTACGGAGCGGGAGCTGAGGAGCTACTAGGGTCGGCAGAGCCTCTTCTCTTTCTAGACTGATCTCCATGGTGCATTTTGACAGTAAGGTGCTTGAGAGTGAGAGAATGGAGAGTAGGAGTGCAAGAGGAGGTGTGGAGACCCCACCCTAGGCCCCTCTATTTATAGGAAATTTTTCAGATTTGGGACCGCCGTCTGGGAAGTCGAGACGACGGTCTTGATTTCGTGCTATCCGAGACGGCCGTCTGGAGCCTCGAGACGGCGGTCTCGACTTTGGCCTTAGGCGAGACGGCTGTCTCGCCAAGCGAGAAGGTGGTCTCATTTTTTATTAAGTCGAGACGGCGGTTTCATTGATCGAGACGGCAGTCTCGTTTTGCTAAAAATCGAGATGGCAGTATGGACATGTGAGACGGCAGTCTCGATTCTGAGATGATATATTTTTTTTTGAAGAAAATAGGACCTGGTTCAAAAACGTTTTATGCATGCAATGTTTTCATGTTTGATGTCCTATAATGCCTATTTCATTTAGTTTTTCAGAAGGATTTAACTGACGTGTCTTTTAGCGACAAGTACCCTCTGATCTGTGCTCTTGTACTTGGCTGTACCATTCCGGACTTCTTGTGACCGAAGAATAATTTGATTTTTCTTTCTTTCTTTTTCTTTGTTTTTTTCTCTTTCTCTCTTTTTTTTTGTAGAGCACACTTTGTCATGTTAGTGTCCCTTTTTCTTCACTTTAGGGATTTCAATCCTCTTGTTGACTATACACCTCCATATTCCCAAATTAATGGTTAGAATAATGTTGTGAGGGTCAAGAGAAAAGAAGTAAAAGGGCAAATTCAATGGCTTGTGTTTTAGATGGTTAATTTTATTTAGAAAAAGGTTTTTGTAAGAATGGCTGGCTAAGGTTAGGCCTAGGTGCTTAAGCTTTTGTCTAAGCAAACGTTTCTTTTCTTGTATTTGCGCCTTAGCTTATTGCCATTGCTTTTTATGGCTAGTTGATTTCCCTAGATTGCCCTTCGGGTTTTCGAACTAGGATATTGTGTTTTGGCCCTATCTTTTGTCTAGGTTCCTTCTTTTTTTTTTTTGTTTGGGGAATCCTAGCGGACCTTATTTTGTTACCCTAACTTTTGCCTAGGCTACCCTTTATTTTTGTTCGGGTATCCTACCAGGTTGACCCTATCTTTTACGTAGCCCCCTTAGTGGGTTTCCTACCAGGTATTTTGCCCTTTTTTTTTTGGCCTTTGGCTTCTATGGGCTTTCTCTTCTTTTTTTGTTATTATTATTATTTTTTTCACAATATTGGCGAAGCATGACTTTCTTTATGGTGAGGTAAAGCCTTATTTTGTGCTTCTAATCAACTAGCTTGATTGTAATGGCAATGACAAGTTTTGTTTACTTGGATGCGCTTTTTATTCTTCTTCTTTTTTTTTATTTACTTAGACAAGGTTATTGCGAGGTCTAGTCAAGAAATAGCAAGAAGAGAAGCAGATAGTAAGAAGTGTATTCTTCATTAATTAATAAGGGAATATGTGCCCTAAAATGCCCGGGGGTCGGGCTAGCCCTGGGGGATAATCTCTAACAATCATTGGGTTTACATCCCTTAAGTGAAGAAAAAGATCTCCTAATGACTAGGGTACCTCTTGACGTTTGCATCCCTCTGCTTTGGAATATTTGCTTGAGTGTGCGGAGGGCAGACTTCCCTTTTCTTCCTTCTGTTCGGCCCTTAGTAGGGTCATATCCTAGGCCACACTTGAAAGGATTATCTTTGAATTCTGGGGGTTCCCTCAGGCCTTGGGAATCTGCCCCCAGTCCTTGGCTAGGATGGTAACCATGCTTCATCATCATGCGGGCTACCTTTGTGTTTTTCGGAAGTCTCTCTACGTTGGCAACTTCGAGCGCTTGAAAAGATGTTTCAAGGGCCTCTTCAGCCGCATCCACATAAGGTTGGGTGGACGATCCACTGATCAGGATATCATCTTCTGCTTGGACCGTGACCAATTTGTCATCAACTATGAACTTGACTTTCTAGTGGAGCATTGAAGGTACTGCCTTAGCGTCATGAATCCAAGGCCTGCTGAGGAGACAACTGTATGCCAGAGTAATATCCATTACATGGAACTCGACGTTGAAGATAGTGGGTCCAACTTGGATTTCATTTAAAACTCATTCAATCGGTTAATTCGAGTTTTCAATGGATTGAAATAGTTAGAAGAAAAATGGTAGCTCTCTGTTTCAACAGATTAAAATATATTTCAGTAGATTGAAATCCTGTGATACCTTAGAATGAAAAAATGATCTCTCTGTTTCAACAGATTAAAACTCATTTCAACAGATTGAATTTCTGAGATACTTCAAAGTGAAAAATAACATCTCTCTGTTTCAACATATTGAACTTGATTTCAACAGATTAAAATTGTGAAACCTTTAATATGGAAAAATCTTTAAGAACATTTTAACATGTTGATTCTATGATTCAATCAATTAAAATTTTGACAACATATGAACATTTCCTATTTTAAGCGATTTTAACAGATTGAAAAACTCCGTTTGTTCTTTTAATGCTTAAAGGTTGGTTTTTCATGCAGTAAAATAAGTTCAATGAGATGCATCATTTAAAGGCGCTTATCACAAGATCTATTGAACAATCAAGAGATTAAATTCTAAACCTATAACCTATTCACCTACACACCCACAAAACTAAACTCTATAAACTCTATATGTCTTCATCAAATCCAACAAGTGCTTCAATCTCCCCCTATATGATGGAGACAAATAACCACTGCACCTGCATGAACAATAATAGAACAGAGACATATATGATTTTGTGATGTGTGTGTAGTGTCAGTTATAAGTACTTCTCCCCCTATTTGACTTCATTAAAAAAATGTTTAATTACAGTCCATAAGTACCATGTAGGTACAAAAAAAAAAAAGAAACAAGTGAACATAAAGAACTAAACTTCATTCATCACCATCCCAAGGACCCTGATTGAATTGAAGGTCACCAATTCTGTTGAAGATATCTTCTAGTTGATTGTCAATGTGTTAAAATCTGGCAATGGAGTCTTCATACTGTCGATGCTGGCTAGCTTACAGAGCAAATGTCATCTCCATGTGTCTCCTTTGATTTGTTTGTATTTCATTCATCTGACGCAGCATAGTCCATTCGAACTATGAAAGAGACGTGCCACGGTCAGGTTGTGCAATATAAGGAATCACTTCCAATGGAGACTGCTCTTCCATGACATCTTCCATAGGGTCTGTTTGTCTTGCTTCAGCTGCACTCGGAGCACCAGTATTCTCATCTTCTTCTTCTTCTTCTTCATCTTCGACTTCTTCTTCTCTCCCAGCTTCTTCTTTTGAAATCCACTCACCATCAATCTTGATGAATCCCATTTTATGAAGGATGGAGTTGTTAACCTCATTTGTGGGGCGAATGATTTCAGCCAATTCTCCTTCCAAGTCAATACCAAAATTAGTTAGAAATTTAGAAATTAGGATTGCATAAGGATACCTAAAATCACTTAGCCTTTTTGCTTTGATCATATGGTCCTTGATGACAAACAAGCAGTTTACTCTGATTCTGTGATGGATACAGTACATCAGCACCAAATCACCTTCATTTAGTACTGCATGATTGCTGCCCCTGGGAGTAAGCTGCCAGGCCACTATGAATGCAAGAATTCTTTCTTCAAGATTCAACTTTCCAGTGTTGAAGTAACTCACAGAGTCACGCTTATTTCTCATACATGAGCGAAAGTATTGGACTTTGTTGAATTCTTCTACATCAGAGGTATACCCTTTAGTGACTTTTACTCCTTCATCCTTGAGTCCAGCAACATTTTTCCAGACAGTGGGAGTAATATCTATTTCCACTCCTTTAACTTGAGTTTTGAGTGTAGAGCCTTCAAATGACAGATTAGTGAAGAAAACTTTAATAAGATCTGGATAGATTCTACCATTGAGCTCAAGGAACTTCTGAAGCTTCTGGTGTTGCAGCAACTTCCAAACACCTCTGAATCCTTCAGCATCCAACCACGAGAATTTCAGAACCTTTGGAATATTAATTTGTTTCCTGCTCATTTCGTGAATGAATAAGTCCATCTTTTCTTGGTTCCCATTGAACCAGGATTCAATGCTCCCTCCTCCTGATGTTTCTTGCACAGCAACTGAGGATTCTCCTTTGCTGAACTTCTTCCTCCCAGATTTGGTGCGCTTGAACATTTTGTTTTGAGAGAACAACCGAAAAACAGAGAAGATAGAATTTCAAGGAGAGAGTACAAGATTTTTGAATCCCTATTGCATGTTAAAAAGGAATGAGACCCTTCATCTACTTTGAATAGTCAATTTTGTCTTTTTGTAAATTACTGCTGCTCTGCTCCATGCGTCAGAGATGGTAAAGGCAGAGAGAGAGAGAAAGAGAGTTGTTACTTTGATATTCAATTACCTTCAGATCTGATTTCCAATCACATTCATTCAGCTTTTATTGGATAACTATTACATTAAAGAGAGTAGCTGAAGTTGGATCCAGTTGCACAGGGACTCAACTCAATCTGCAGTAAGTGATTAGAGGCAACGCATACACTACTAACCCTAGAAAAAAATAACCAACTGATTTTCCATAAAATCAATTGATTTTCATTTACTGATATAGATGCAGATCACCACAAGTAAAATAAATCGATTGAATCGAAGATTTAATCGATTGATTTGTAAAGAAAAAACCTGCAGAGCTACAGAGCTATTGAAATAAATCGATTAAAAGTTTATTTAATCGATTAAACTGGTAATACATCATGAACAAAGATTGAGAATCAGAAAATCAACAGATTATTTCGCAATTTCAATCGATTAAAACACATAATTTCAAAATTTTCAGTCAATTTAATCGATTGAACATGTCATTAACCTGTTAAAAAGCACAATATCATAATAAAGAATCAATTATTCAATACTAGATATATCTAGAATTCCTAATTCAGTTCTAAGCATATTAAGTCTATCTCTAGGGAGTGGTTTGGTGAACAAGTCAGCTAATTGTTTCTCAGTTTCAATGAATAAAATTTCACAATCACCCCTAGATACATGTTCTCTAATAAAGTGATGTCTAATTTCAACATGCTTAGTTCTAGAGTGTTGAATAGGATTCTTAGTTAGATTAATTGCACTAGTATTATCACAAACCAGAGGTACCGTGTTGAGAAATATTCCATAATCTTTCAATTGTTGTTTAAGGTAGATACTTTGGGCACAACAACTCCCGGCTACTATGTATTCAGCTTCAGCAGTTGAAAGAGCTACACATGCTTGTTTTTTGCTGTGCCATGATATGAGACTGCTTCCCAGTAAATGACATGTACCAGAGGTACTTTTCCTATCCAATCTACATCCTGCAAAGTCAGAATCAGAAAATCCAACAAGTTTTAGAGAGGCACCTTCAGGATACCATAGTCCAACATTAATGGTTCCTTTAAGGTACTTGAGAACCCTTTTAGCAGCGGTGAGGTGAGATTCCTTTGGATTTGCCTAAAACCTAGCACAGAGACAAACACTGAACATAATGTCAGGCCTACTAGCAGTCAGATATAGAAGAGATCCAATCAAACCTCTATATTTAGTTTGATCAACTGATTTCCCTTTTTCATCTAAATCTAGACAGCAGTTAGTAGACATGGGTGTGGAGGATTCTTTGCAATTATGCATATCGAATTTCTTCAACAACTCATTACAGTATTTAGATTGATTTAGGAAAATACCATCCCTTAATTGCTTAACCTGGAGACCAAGGAAGAAATTCAATTCTCCCATCATAGACATTTCAAATTCACTTTGCATTTCCTTAACAAACTTATTACACAGGGCTTTATTAGTAGAACCAAAGATGATATCATCAACATAAACCTGCACCAGAATAATGTCAGATCCAGATTTCTTAATGAATAAGGTTTTGTCAACTTCACCTCGTTTGTAGCCTTGATCAATTAAGAAATTACTTAGCCTCTCATACCATTGTCTAGGAGCTTGTTTTAATCCATAAAGAGCCTTTTTCAACTTGTAGACATGGTCAGGATGCTTGTGATTTTCAAAACCAGGAGGCTGAGCAACATAGACTTCTTCATTAATGAGTCCATTTAGAAAGGCACTCTTGACATCCATCTGAAGTAATCTGAAACCACTAATAAAAGCATAAGCTAATAACAGTCTAACAGCTTCAAGTCTAGCTACTGGTGCAAAGGTTTCATCAAAATCAATTCCTTCCTGTTGATTATATCCTTTGGCTACCAACCTAGCTTTATTTCTAGTAATAATGTCGTGTTCATCTAATTTGTTTTTGAATACCCACTTAGTACCAATTACATTGATATCTTTGGATTTAGGAACTAATTCCCACACGTTATTTCTTTCAAACTGATTAAGATCATCATGCATGGCACTAACCCAATATTCATCATTTAATGCATCCTTAACAGTTTTAGGTTCAATTTGTGAAATGAATGCCATATGATTGCCAAATTGATTAAGAGAATGCCTAGTGGATACTCCCTTATTGATTTGTCCAATGACATTGTCTAGAGAAAGATTTCTTGGGACAATCCATTCTTTAGGAAGCTCATCCAAGATATCTTCTTCCTGTTCTTCAACAATTCTTTTTGGCGGATCAGGTTTTGTAGGATCAATTGACTGATCACCTTCTTCGACAATATGCTGATCTAAACCACTGGGATGTTTTAACTGATAAGAATTATCAGTTAAATCGTCATCATCTGCAGTACCTGTTGTTTTATTCTGCAACACTCGAGGAGACTCATTAAAAACAACATGTACTGATTCTTCAACAGATTTTAGTCTTAAATTATAGACTCTATATGCATGACTGTTAGAATAATAGCCAAGAAAGATCCCTTTATCAGATTTTTCATCAAACTTGCCAATATTTTCTTTCCCATTGTTTAACACAAAACATGTACATCCAAAAACCCTGAAATAGTTTATGTTGGGTTTTCTTCCTTTGTAAAGTTCATATGGGGTTTTCTTAAGAATGGGTCTAATCAAAACTCTATTCAAAACATGACAAGTTGTGTTTACAACATCTGCCCAAAAGTATTTAGGTAAGGCATTTTCACAAAGCATTGTTCTAGCCAGTTCCACAAGGGATCTGTTCTTTCTTTCCACAACACGATTTTGTTGAGGAGTTCTTGGAGCAGAAAAGTTGTGCTTTATGCCATACTTTTCACAGAATAATTCAAACTTTTCATTTACAAATTCTCCACCATTGTCACTTTGAATAGAAGTAATGACATAACCTTTCTCATTATGTAGAACCTTGGCAAGCTTTTTAAAAGATTTGAAAGAATCAGATTTGGCTTTTAGAAATATAGTCCAAGTAAATCTGGAAAAATCATCAACAATTACCATGATATAGAGATTACCACCTAGGCTTTTATTTCTTGAAGGACCAACCAAATCCATGTGAAGCAGTTCCAAAGGTCTAGAAGTAGAAACTGTTTTTGTTTGAAAAGGATTTTCTAGTTTGTTTACCTTTTAAACAAGCTTCACAGATTTTGTCTTTCAGAATTTGAAGCTTAGGTAGTGTCGCCGCCGTCAAAACGAGGCAGTCGGAGCGACGCAATGGTTTCGACCCTCTTGATTTTCACATTTTTTGTTGGTGGTTACAACGCCTTTAGGTTGTCCGATAACCGGGCTGAACCTAGGGGCGAGGTTTTTGAAAAGGCGCTCTTGGATTGTCCGATAACCGGGCTAATCCAAAAGCTAGTTTTGAAAGGGTTCTGTGGAGTCGCCACCGATGTTTTTACCGGAAACATCGGAAAAGGGATTAAAATTCGTTGGTTTTCGAAAAACCAACTTTGGTCATTAGAACCAGAGTTGGGTAAGGGAGTTAGTTACGTGTAAAGGAAGTATTAGTTCCTTTACGACGCCCCTTTCAGGTTCCCTATGATAGGCCAGCTTTATGTAAATGATTAAATCGGAAAAATACGCTTTTACCCTTTTATTTGCGGAATTAAAATTATGACTACATGGCCTTAGCTTCTATTCATAATGAAGATTAAAGCACTAAAGCAGAGAGAGAGAGTATAGAAACCTTCGAGGCAAGCTTTTCTATTTAATTCTTTAATAACTTGGGTGCTTTTTGGCAGCCCTTCACTCTACACAGCTTCGTAAACCTCTCGAAACGCTCAAAAATATTCTTAGAGACGCTCAGAAACTCCGGAAATGCTTCGGAGGGGTTCTAGAGAGAGAAATTCTAGAGAGAAGGAGGAGAAACTCCATGGAAATGAGGGAATGGAGCCCCCTATTTATAGTTTTTCGCGCCTAACAGGTCGAGACCGCTGTCTCGTCTGACAGGGTCGAGACCGCCGTCTCGTAAAACGAGACTGCCGTCTCGCCATGCCAAAGTGGCGAGACTGCCGTCTCGCCCTTCGCAGGTGGCGAGACCGCCGTCTTGCCAAACGAGATGGCGGTCTCGCCACTTGCATGAGGCGAGACGGCAGTCTCGTCCCCAAAAAGGCGAGAAACCTTATTTTCGTGTCGAAAATCCCTCCTATCCTAGTATGGGGCCTAATAGTCTCTCCTAGTGGCGAGAACCCCCATCTTGTTTGACGAGTATGAACCCCCGTCCGGTAAGCCCCCTTTTGTAAGGCCCAATGAGTATACACCCCCATCTGGTGTTTGATGAGTATGAACCCCCGTCTGGTAAGCCCCCTTTTGTAAGGCTTGATGAGTACACACCCTCATCTGGTGAAGTGCCTCCGGATGCTCCTTCTTGCGATAGTTGACCCTTTGGATGTGGTGGTGGCTTACTGCTCTAGCTCATGCGCCGTTGTGAAACCTCGGGATGCTCCTTTGACGCGGTAGCTGACCCCTTAGTTGACGAGTACGAACCCTCGTCTGGTTTGGTGCCTCTAGATGCCCCTTTTTGCAGTAGCTGATCCTTTGGCTATGGTGGCGGCTTACTGCTCTAGCTCATGCGCCATTGTGAAACCTCGGGATGCTCCTTTGACGCGGTAGCTGACCCCTTGGTTGACGAGTACGAACCCTCGTCTGGTTTGGTGCCTCTGGATGCCCCTTTTTGCGGTAGCTGATCCTTTGGCTATGGTGGCGGCTTATATCTCTAGCTCATGCGCCAACTCCCTGGGGAGTGATTTCTGTGTTGGTAGATGTACTTGGACCTCTTTGAATGGTCATTCGGGTTGTGCCGGGGATTTTGCGGGTGCTCATCTAGCTTGCTTGTTTGCTGGAGGTTCTTTGCTTTTGACTTTTTGTGGTGATCATCCGACTCTTGTTGGCTGGTCGGATGAGTCTTGTTTGTTGTTCGACTTTTACTTGGTAGTCGAAGTTTTGTTGATCAAGGTGAGTGGCTTGTCTTCAATCCAGCCTTTTTCTCGCGGTTTTATCTCTTTTTTCTCGTGATTTCGGATTTTGGTTTTTCTTATTGAGCGTATGCCTTTTTTCCTTTTTAAGCTTTTTTGTTGCACTGGCTTTTGCAAAAGGTGGCAAAGAGATGCATGAAATAAAATTTTATTTATAAGGAGATTTTATTACAACCACGTTTTATTTTGGCAAGTACAATCCCTAAGGGCTATCATCTGGAGACGATCCGAAGGGGAATTGCTAGTAGAGGTGATACCGGAAGTCCGCCTGCTCTCGGACTTCGTCGCGGTATTCTTGTTGGAATGTTGTCCATTCCTGCCGCATCACCTGCTGGTGCTGATACATCTCCTCCTGCCGAGTGTTGTAGGCTTCCTGCCTTTGGGCCTGTTGCTCCTGCCGCACCGTCATTTGGTCGAACTGCCGGCACAGATCGTTCATGTTGCGGTTTAGGCCGGCGAAATCGTCCGTGTATGGTGGTGGTTGTTGCTGTTGCTGTTGTTGCTGCTGCTGGAACTCGGGAGGTGTGGGGATATCTTGCATCGCCACGAGCCCCTGGAGGTCTAGTGCGAAATCCAGCGAGGGATGAAGGACCAACTCAGTCCCACAGCGTATCAGCATCCCCATGCTGACCAGGACTGACTCGTTGATGGATTCGGGTCGCAAGTTGGAGGCCAGCTCTTCCCGGCCAGGGCACCCCCATCTTTCTGCCAGGGGAGTGATAAGAGGAGCCATGAGGACGACCCCCGTTGATCTGTTCCCGAAGTCCTTAAGGGCCCTCAGGAAGAAGTAGCCAGGGTTGCAGCGCCGCCTCTGGCTCATGTAGTAAAGTATAAAGAGGTCAGGGAGGGTGATCTTACCCTAACTCTCCTTCCTCCCGTGGATGGTCCCCGCCAGCAACTTGTGGCAGATGCAGAGTGTTGGGGGAAGCGCGGAGCCCCTCATCAGTGTAGGCAGCGTGGTTGCCCCTGTGAGCTTGTGCCACATTTCGGAGGCAGTGAGGTTGGCGGGCCGAGAGCATATGGCCTCGTGGTATCCCCGAGTCAGTACGTCCTCGGGCCGGACGAATCCAATGCCCACATTGAATTCGTCGAGGGTGGTAGTCCGGTATTCCCCACCCATAAAATAAGTTACCATCTTGGTGGGCTGCAGGCCTGGGACCATGGAGGGGACCTCAGCGTAGGAAACGGAGGCCAGGAATTCGAGTACCACCTGTGGGTACACATGTGTGGGTGGAGGTTGCAGCAGAAAGCCCCACCCGATGCTATCTATATGGGTTTGAACATCGTCCTCCCACCCAAACTCAGCTAGGATGCTGAAGTCGAGCCTAAGCATCGGGTGCCACAGATAAGTCCGGATGTTCTCGAGGCGGGCCTGATGCTGTGGTGACAGCTGAGAGGGGTCTTGGGGTGGTGGTGCCACAGAACTGCTGGCACCGGCAGTGCTCCTTCTCTTTCTTGAGGCGCTTCTACCGAACATGTTGACCAGGAAGTGTTTGGGGAGTGTAAGATCTGAGAAATGGAGGTTCTGGAGGCAAGGAGAGTTGTGAGGCACCCCCCCAAGCATGCCCTCTATTTATAGGAAATTTTTCAAATTCGAGACCGCCGTCTGGGAAGGCGAGACGGCAGTCTTGAGTCTGTTACAGGTCGAGACGGCGGTCTGGGTCCGCGAGACGGCAATCTCGGCTTAGGGTTTCCTCGAGACGGCGGTCTCGTCAAGTGAGACGGCGGTCTCGTTTTCGCCTAAGTCGAGACGGCGGTCTCGTTGGTCGAGACGGCGGTCTCAACTTGCAGGGGGACCGAGACAGCGGTCTGGAAAATCCAGACGGCGGTCTCGAATTTCAGGTTTTTTTTTTTAAGAAAGGAAATAGGACCTGGTTCAAAAACATTTTATGCATGCAATGTTTTCATGTTTGATGTCCTATAATGCCTACTTTGATTTAATTTTCAGAAGGATTTAACCGACGTGTCTTATAGCGCCGAGTGCCCTCTAATCTGTGCTTTCGTACGTGCTGTATCATGCCGGACTTCTTATGACCGAAAAGTCATTTTGTTTTTCCTCTTTTCTTTTGTTTTTTTTTGTAGAGCACTCTTCGTCATGTAGTGCCCCTTTTTCTTCACTTTAGGGATTTCAATCCTCTTGTTGACTATACGCCTCCATATTCCCAAATTAATTATTAGAATATTGTTGTGAGGATCAAGAGAAAAGAACACAAAGAGGCAAATTCAATGGCTTGTGTTTTAGAGGGTTAATTTTTATTTAGAAAGTTTTTGTAAGCATGGTTGGCTAGGGTTAGGCTTAGGTGTTTAAGCTTTTGTCTAAGCAAACAATTCCCCCTCTTTTTTTTTTTTATTTGTGCCTTTTGGTTTTATTCCCATTGCTTTTTATGGCTAGCTGACCTCCCTAGATCGCCCTTTAGGTTTTCGAACTAGGATATTGTGCTTGGCCCTAACTTTTGTCTAGGTTCCTGTTTTTTGTAATTTTTTGGAGAATCCTAGCGGACCATATTTTGTAACCCTAACTTTTGCCTAGGCTACCCTTTATTATTGTTCGGGTATCCTACCGGGTCGATCCTATCTTTTGCGTAGCCCCCTTAGTTGGTTTCCTACCGGGTAATTTGCCCTTTTCTTTGGCCTTTGGCTTCTATGGGCTTTTTCTTTTTTTTGTATTTGTTTTTGTTCACAACATTGGCAGAGCATGACTTTCTTTTATGGTGAGGTAAAGTCTTATTCTTTTGTGCTTCTAGTCAACTAGCTTGACGATAATAGCAATGGTAGATGTTGATTATTTGGATGCGCTTTTTATTCTTCTTCTTTTTTGTTTACTTAGACAGGGTTATTTATGTGGTCTAGTCAGAAATAGAAAGAAGAGAAGCAGATTGTAAGAATCATTCTTTATTAATTAATAAGGGAATATGTGCCCTAAAATGCCTGGGGGTCGAGCTAGCCCTGGGGGATAATCTCTAACAATCATGGGGTTTACATCCCTTAAATGAAGAAAAAGTTCTCCTAATGACTAGGGTAGCTCTTGACGCTTGCACCCCTCTACTTCGGAAAATTTGCCTGAGTGTGCGGAGGGGGGACTTCCCTTTTCCTTTTCCCGTTCGACCCTTAGTAGGGTCATATCCTAGGCCATACTTGCAAGGATTATCTTTGAATTCTGGGGGTTCCTTCATGCCTTGGGAATTTGCCCCCAGTCCTTGGCTAGGATGGTAACCATGCTTCAACATCATGCGGGCTACCTTTGTGTTTCTGGGAAGTCGCTCTATGCTGGCAATTTCGAGCGCTTGAAAAGATGTTTCAAGGGCCTCTTCAGCCGCATCCACATAAGGTTGGGTGGATGGTCCACTGATCAGGATATCGTCTTCTGCTTGGACCGTGACCAATTTGTCATCCACTATGAACTTGACTTTCTGGTGGAGCGTTGAAGGTACTGCTTTTGCGTCATGAATCCAAGGCCTGCCGAGGAGACAGCTATACGCTGGAGTAATATCCATTACATGGAAATCAACGTTGAAGATAGTGGGCCCGACTTGAATTGGCAAGTTAACCTCTCCCACTACTTCTCGTTTGGATCCGTCGAAGGCTCGAACGATAGTGCTGCTTGGGCGCAGACGGGTTCCTTGGATAGTCAACTTGTCCAGTGTGCACTTGGGCATCACGTTCAAGGATGACCCGTTATCCACAAGAACTTTGGCGATGAGGTACTCCTTGCATTTAACCGAGATATGCAAGGGCTTGTTATGGTTTGACCCCTCGAGGGGGAGTTCTTCCTTTGTGAAGGTGAGGTGCTCGCTTGCCGTGATGTAACCGATGATCCTCTCAACTTTTTCTTGGGATATGGTATGAGGTACATGTGCCTCGCTCAAGACCTTCAGCAGGGCGTTTCTATGCGGTTCCGAGCTCATTATCAGAGATAACAATGTTATCTTTGCAGGTGTGCGATTGAGCTAATCTATAATGGAATACTCGCTTTGCCTTATAAGCTGGAGTAATTCCTCTGTCTCCTCCTTGGATTCTTTATTTTCTTTTTCTTCTTCGGTCCTTTTATTTTTTCCTTTATTTTTGGGGACGTCTTCTTGTGAGTCCTTGGGGGAGTAGACTCTTCCACTTCTAGTCATGCCCCCGATGCCAGCTATATTTGTTATTTCTTCTTTTATTGGTGAAGATTCCCCGTATCTCCACGGTACAACTTTATTTGTATTGTAGGGGAAATGATGTGGCATAAATAGTCGCACTGGAGTCCTTGTCCCCTCTTCCTTATTCTTGAGGACCAACGACCGAGGCTTATTTTCCTCTTGCGGCGAGTCGACCGTTGGGGTAAGCTTTATTAGGAGTGGCTTTCTCTCCATTCTTCTGATTTGGAAGACGTGTTAGTTAATCCTTCCTTTTTATTATCTTTATTTATTAAGCGTGAAGGAGGGGAAATTAAATATGCAAATGAATGTTTATGCATGCAAGAGACAGTCGTTGAATAAAGAAGAAGATTTCATTCATTCAATAGAAGGTGTACATTCCCCTATTCCATACTACGAAGCAACTTTTGGCAAAAACGAAAAACCTTAAAGAAACCCACAAGCGGGTCTTGATCTCTCTGTAGTTCTCTTTCGGCTTCCCAGATGTGACGAGCAAGTGCTTCGCTTTGTTTTCGGACCACCTGGCTCATGTCTTCACTATACTTTTGAGACTCTTTGATCTTCGCTTCTTGATGAACGACCAAGGCTTGTAGTTCATCGAGCTTCGCAATGGCTCGGTCTTTCTCTCGTAGTACCTGGCCATACTGAGGTAGCCCGTCTTTTTCTTTACAGCGTAGCTCAGCGAGACTTCTGTTGAGTCTTCGGTTGCCCTCTCGCTCTTGGCGTATGTCTAACCGAGTCTTGGTGAGCTCTTGCGACAACTCCTTGATCATTTGAGCCTGTTTTGCTGATTCAGCCTCAAGGCGTGCTGATTTGGCGGTTATTTCTTGGAGTTGGCAATCCCAACTGGTTCTGGCAGTTTTGGATGCTCGGATAGCTTGTTCCTTAGAGTCAGCACATTGATCCTTGAGGCGCTCTATTTCATGATCCTTTTTCTTGCCTTGCCTTTGCAGACCGTCAATCGTGAGGATAGATCCTTGCTCTCTTTCTTCAAGGGCCCTCATCTGGGCTCCCATGATTTCTATCCTCTGGGTCAGGGCATCAATTTGAGCCTACAGCTCTTCATTATTGGCGCTCGTAACGGGTGTGGTGGATGGTTGAGCCATCCCTCTACTTTTTCTCCACGCATAGTAGTCATTGGTGACCGTCACCCGAGCTTTTCCTAGCTCTCTGTCTCCCATGTAGACTGGTTTCTCCCATGCTTTTCTCATAGCTAGTGAGTTGGCGATTGTGCATGGGTCTCCGAAGAAACACAGTCCTCCGAGTTCCCCTCGAGAGATGGTAGTTTGAGTCCTCATGAGCTGTCTCATAGCTACTCTAGGTGAATAGGCTATGCAACCCCTGAGTCCTATCAAGGGTACGTTCGGGTAGTCTCCACATCTGATGAGGACTGGGCCAGGTCGGAACCAAGGGCAGACCCAGGACAAACTGTTGGCGTCCTTTCGCTCCAACTCATCCCTCCATTTTGAAGTTAAGCGTCGTTGGAGAGGGATTTTGGAGAAGCTCCTTAAAGGATCGGGGAATATCCCCATGTGACTGGAGGCGTACAGGTGTGTGACGCTCCACACAAACAGTAATGAAGAGCAGCAACGAAATGTTTTTCCCTGCTTTTGGTGGCAGAATTCCACCGAGAGCAAGGTGTCGGCAAGGATTGCAGCCAGGGGACTCTTTGAGTTTACGTCCCAGGCGAAGAAGGCGTCCATGATGGCTTGATCTACTGTGTCGAGGTGAAAGGGGAACAAGATCGTTCCAAAAAGGATTAAGGCCAGGGTTTTGTTGAAGGCGACCCACTCTGCCCTTTCAGCCAAGTAGGACAGGTGGTCTTCCAACATTGATACTTTCCAACCCTGGGTGTTCCCTTTTCCTATCAGGGTACTCTGCCGGAAAGGTAGTTGAATGAGGGCAGCGACCGGTGCTGCAGGAGTGTATGCCTCATGGCGGATATGGACCCCGGCTGATTTGGGTCATCTCAACATAGTCTCATACTCCTCTAAGGTGGGCACTAGGTCGAACTGTGGAAATTCGAAGCACCGCAGACTGGAGTTCCAGAAATGGATTAATACCCCGAGGAACACCCGATCGACACAGTATCTTCAGTAGGTCTAAAATCCGTCCATAGGATTTTTCAAAATCGGCGTGGACCTCTCGGTGGCATTGCGCGCTAAGCCGTTCCAACTTCTCAGTATGGTAACGGGGAATATCCACCTTCTTTAGTTGTCTACTAGTCCCCTCCATTTTTCTAAAACCAAAATGCATGTTTTATGAAAAATGATGCTTATTTGAATGAATGTGAGTGTTTATTTTTTGTTTATCATGTTTTGTATGATACGTATTTTCTCGAAAAATAAACTACCTATATGAATGATTTGGGATTTTATGAATCAGGTCCCATTGTTTGTTTTGGAAACAAATTTTATTTAGTATTTTATTTTTATTTATTTGTTTATTTTATAGCCTTTTATCTCTTCTGTCGGAACTGCGTGGCTACTTAGCTTACAAAGAACCTGAAACCAGGCTAGCTAAAAGACAGACTGTCCGAGATAAAATGCGGCTTTATATGAAAGAATAGTTAGCGTCCCTTATCTCTTCTGTCGGAATTGCCTGGCTACTTAGCTTACAAAGAACCTGAAACCAGGCTAGCTAAAAGGTAGATTGTCCGAGATAAGGGCGTTTATTTGCGAAAGTATTTTTGTGATTTTTGTTCTGTTGTTTGTTTATGCTATGCAACAGACAAATGCAACAAACATATGCACACACAATTCGATCATCCACGAACAGGCGAGAATTCGTTTTTATCACGAGGTAGGGTTTTCCTGCAGAAAAGTGCATTGGCGAGGGTAGGTTCTAACTGTTCTCACCAGGCTAAGGCCCCCAAGGTGCCCCCATTATAGGGTCCCCACTCTCCAGCCTTCCGACCATGCTTAGCACTAAGGTCATAGTCAATCTTGTTGCCAAAAGAGGAAGGTTATCACCTTGAGTGGTGGTTTCCGATCACACTGGTGGGCACAAGGCCATCACTACAGCGAACCGTACCTGTAGACCCCAAATCTTGCCCGACCTCCAAATAAAGAGTAAAAGACCTCTTATTCGAAGATGGAAGAAGCCTAACAAGCCACTAGGAGAGACTATTAGGCCCCATACTAGGATAGGAGGGATTTTCGGCACGAAAATAAGGTTTCTCGCCTTTTTGGGGATGACACCGCCGTCTCGCCTCATGCAAGTGGCGAGACCACCGTCTCGTTTGGCGAGACGGCGGTCTCGCCACCTGCGAAGGGCGAGACGGCGGTCTCGCCACTTTGGCATGGCGAGATGGCGGTCTCATTTGACGAGACGACGGTCTCGACCCTGTCAGACGAGACAGCAGTCTCGACCTGTCAGGCGCGAAAAACTATAAATAGGGAGCTCCCTTCCCTCATTTGCACACACCACACACAGAGTTTCTCCTCCTTCTCTCAATAAATCACCTAAGTTTCTCTCTCTAGAATCCCTCCGACGCATTTCCGGAGCTTCTGAGTGTTTCTCTGAGTGTTTTTCGGCGTTTTGAGAAGTTCCCGACGTGTGTAGAGTGAGGGGCTGCCACAAAGCACCCTTTTTTTTTAAAGAATTAATATAAAAGCGTGCTTCGGAGGTTTATATTCTCCCTCTCTACTTTTATCGCTTTAATTTTAAATTATGCAATAGATACTTGGGCCATGTAGTCGTAATTTTAAATTCTGCAGAATAAAAGGGTAAAAGCGTAATTTTCACCGGTTTAAATATTTTTAAATAGCTGGCCTGTCATAGGGAACCCGAAAGGGGCGTCGTAAAGGAACTAACACTTCCTTTACACGTAACTAACTCCCTTACCCAACTCTGGTTCTAATGACCAAAGTTGGTTTTTCGAAACCAACGCTTTTAATTCCTTTTCCGATGTTTCCAGTAAAAACATCGGTGGCGACTCCACAGAACCCTTTCAAAACTAGCTTTTGGATTAGCCCGGTTATCGGACAATCCAAGAGCGCCTTTTTGAAAACCTCGCCCCTAGGTTCAGCCCGGTTATCGGACAATCTAAAGGCGTTGTAACCACCAACAAAAAACGCAAAAATCAAGAGGGTCGAAACCATCGCGTCGCTCCGACCGCCTCGTTTTGACGGCGGCGACAGTACCTGCCACCCACTCCCTATGGATTTCTCACTTGCCCCCGGGTATAGAGGGAACTGTAGTGTGCAAAGGTTTGTGTACAGTTTGTATTTCACACAATCGCGTAAGTATAAGCAAACAACAGTTATTTAAAGCCAAACCGTAAAACATGTTATAATACAAGGTAAGGGCAAAAGTGTTATTTTCTTGGTTTATTTATTTTTTAAGCTGGCCCATCACTAAATGGGATCAACTCTCGAGGCTTCCCCAGTGAAGTCGCCATCTGTCGCCGCCATCAAAATGAGGCGGTCGGAGCGACGCGATGGTTTCGACCCTCTTGATTTTCGCATTTTTTGTTGGTGGTTACAACGCCTTTAGGTTGTCCGATAACCAGGCTGAACCTAGGGGCGAGGTTTTCGAAAAGGCGCTCTTGGATTGTCCGATAACCGGGCTAATCCAAAAGCTAGTTTTGAAAGGGTTCTGTGAAGTCGCCACCGATGTTTTTACCGGAAACATCGGAAAAGGGATTAAAAGGCGTTGGTTTTCGAAAAACCAACTTTGGTCATTAGAACCAGAGTTGGGTAAGGGAGTTAGTTACGTGTAAAGGAAGTATTAGTTCCTTTACGACGCCCCTTTCGGATTCCCTATGATAGGCCAGCTTTATGTAAATGATTAAATTGGAAAAATATGCTTTTACCCTTTTATTTGCGGAATTAAAATTATGACTACATGGCCCTAGCTTCTATTGCATAATGAAGATTAAAGCAGTAAAGCAGAGAGAGAGAGTATAGAAACCTCCGAGGCAAGCTTTTCTATTTAATTCTTTAATAACTTGGGTGCTTTTTGGCAGCCCTTCACTCTACACAGCTTCGTAAACCTCTCGAAATGCTCAAAAATACTCTTAGAGACGCTCAGAAACTCCAGAAATGCTTCGGAGGGGTTCTAGAGAGAGAAATTCTAGAGAGAAGGAGGAGAAACTTCGTGGAAATGAGGGAATGGAGCCCCCTATTTATAGTTTTTCGCGCCTGACAGGTCGAGACCGCTGTCTCGTCTGACAGAGTCGAGACCGCCGTCTCGTCAAATGAGACCGCCGTCTCGCCAAACGAGACTGCCGTCTCGCCCTTCGCAGGTGGCGAGACCGCCGTCTCGCCAAATGAGACGGCGGTCTCGCCACTTGCATGAGGCGAGACGGCGGTCTCGTCCCCAAAATGGCTAGAAACCTTATTTTCGTGCCGAAAATCCCTCCTATCCTAGTATGGGGCCTAATAGTCTCTCCTAGTGGCTTGTTAGGCTTCTTCCATCTTCGAATAGGAGGTCTTTTGCTCTTTATTTGGAGGCCGGGCAAGATTTGGGGTCTACAGGTAGCCCAGAGACTAAATCGTTAGAAATCAGTTTGTCAAGATGATTAAGATGAATATGTGCAAGCCTTCTATGCCATAACCAAGATTCTTCTTCTTTAGTAAGAAGACAACTTTGAGATGAGATAGAATGCTTGATATCTAGCATGTAAATGTTATTTAACCTCTTACCTACCAACATTATCGTGTCAGATTTTGGCTCACAGATTAGGCAGATTTCTGGTTTGAAGATAACCTTGTGACCTAGATCACATAATTGACTTATACTGATTAAGTTGTGCTTGAGATCTTCAACAAGAAGAACATTGTGAATGGTCATGGTTTCACCATCTCCTATATCTCCAGAACCTAAGATTCTTCCCTTGTTGTTGTCTCCATATGTCACGTGTCCTCCATTCTTCAATCTCAGTTTCTAGAATTTGGAAATATCACCTGTCATATGCCTTAAGCATCCGTTGTCCAAGTACCAAAGTGATTCTTGCTGTTGTTCCTGAAAAATCAAACATCAAGTATTTGGTACCCTTAATTACTTTGGGACCTTAGTGGTCAAATTTTCTGTTTAACATATTTTGGAACACATCTCATTTTACCCTGTGGCACAAAGTGTTTTCTAATATGACAGAATTTTACAGTATGTCCTTTTTTCATACAATAATGACAAGATGAGAAAGGAGATGCTTTTGATTTTCTAAAAGAAAAGAAATTCAAATATCTTTTAGTTTTAACCCCAACCTTAGGTTTGTACCCAATTCCAGTATGATCAAAAACACAGTTTTGGGACCCAAGAAGTGTATCTCAATTTTCTTTACCTTGAGTAAACTTAGACAAGTGTTTTAATCAAATACTCAACCTTATTCTCGAGAGAGATACACTTTTCACAATTGTTGTTAGCAAGAGCATTACCAGCAGATGAATTATTGTAGATTATTTCAAGATGTTCCATATCTGTCTTGCTTTCTAGTAACTGTTCTTCTAGAACTTTAACCTTATTCTCTAACCAGTTATTTAGTCCTTTTAACCGATTATTTGTATGAGATAAATTCCTAGCTTCATTATGCATTTCATTGAAAGCAGTTAGTAATGTGCTGTAATTCATTTCATTTTCTGTGGGGGTTGAACTTACATGAGATGAAGAGGATTCACAGCCTGACCATTAAGCATAGATTCACTTCTTCACCTTCAGATACAAAACTAGAGGACGAATCATTGTCTTGCCAAGCTATGTAGGCCTTTTTCCCTTTGTACTTTAACTCTTTCTTGTTTTGATTCTTGGATTTTTCTGGACATTTACTCCTTATGTGTCCCTGCTTACCACAAGAATAACAAGTAAAAGTATTTTGAGTAGATTAAGTTCTTTTATAAGTGTACCTTTTAACCTAGCCAGTTCTGTTCTTCTTTCTAAGAAATTTCCCAAACTTCTTAACCAACAGAGTCAGATTCTCAGATTCATCTTCTTCAGAATTACTACTTTCTTCAATTGTCTTGAGAATAATGTTTTTGCTTTTCTTTTCTGCATTTTCTTGTTCTTTAAACCTATTGATCTCCAACTCGTGTTCCCTTAGCTTACCAAACAATGATGCAGTAGTCATCTTAGTTAAGTCTCTTGATTCTGATATAGTTGTCACCTTTGGTTGCCAAGTTCTGTCCAGACATTTTAGAATCTTGATGTTTAACTCTTCCTTGTCAAATGTCTTGCCTAATCCAATTAGATGATTGACTATATGCGTGAATCTTTTCTACACATCTGCAATGGTTTCACCTTGCTGCATTTTGAACAATTCATAGTCTCTAATTAATTCATGCTTTCTTGCCCTTTTCACGTCAAAGGTACCCTCATGAGTGACCTCTAGAATCTCCCACATTTCTTTGGCAGAGGCACATTGAGAAACCCTGAAAAACTCATCAAGATTTAAGGCAGAGGTAATAATGTTCTTAGCAGTATAATCATATTGAACTTTCCTATTTTCTGCATCAGTTAATTCAGCCCAGTCTTTTTCAACAATTTTACCATCTACTGTATGAGTTGGTTTGAAAGGCCCATTAACAATTGTATCCCAAATACCCCTATCAAGAGATTCAATAAAGATTTTCATTCTAACCTTCCATAAAGAATAATTCACACCAGCAAATAGAGGAGACCTATTGATGGAGGCTCCTTCCGAAAAAGTCATCTTTCCCTCAACCATTTAAACCTTTCTTGGACCGAATTCTTGAGTAACTTACAAGAACCAGCTCTGGTACCAATTGTAAGAATTAATGGTTGAGTTCAAGAGGGGGGGTGAATTGAACTTTTGAAATCTTTTTCGAAAAACACTCTTTCTTTTGGAAGAATGGTTAATCTTTATCCAATCTTTTATTAGGCAGATTTGGTTTTAAACAAAGCAAGAATATAAGCAAGAATTGAAAAGAGATGAAAGTAGAAATTTAACACAAGAGTTTATACTTGGTTCACTCTTTCCCGAAGCTACATCCAGTTCTTGACAAATCTGCCAAGTTCCACTAATTCCAAGTGAAAATACAAACCAAGTAGATATACACCAATCTACCCCAAGAACTATCTTACAACACCACAAGATAGACTCTTGAATTAACCACCCAAGTAACCAAACCCGATTCATCGTAACCAGTGCAGATTCGAACCCAATCTACACAATTAACCTTTGTACAAGTGTATGAAAAGAATTAACCTTTGTACAAGTCCAGAAGCAATTTCCCTAACTCAGAACTTTCTCTCTTGATGAACTTTTTAACAATCTTGATCTAAACGCCTTATGATATGAAAAGTTTTATGAATGCACAGAGAAAGGCACGAATATGAGAGCTCTAAGATTGGTTTCAAATGTTTTCCAAATTATGTTCTCAAAAGAGAAATCAAAACTGCATTTATAGAGTAAAAGAGAGAGACTGATAGATTCAATCGATTTAAAATGATATTTCAATCGATTGATTTCATTTAAAACTCATTCAATCGGTTAATTCAAGTTTTTAATGGATTGAAATAGTTAGAAGAAAAATGGTAGCTCTCTGTTTCAACAGATTAAAATATATTTCAACAGATTGAAATCTTGTGATACCTTAGAATGAAAAAATGATCTCTCTGTTTCAACAGATTAAAACTCATTTCAACAGATTGAATTTCTGAGATACTTCAAAGTGAAAAAGAACATCTCTCTGTTTCAACAGATTGAACTTGATTTCAACAGATTAAAATTGTGAAACCTTTAATATGGAATGTCTCCGCCGTCCGTTCCGACGTCTAAGGACATCTCGAACGTTTATGCGATCGGTCGCGAAAAGATGGTTAGACTCGCGCTTTTTGTTAAAATATGTTCATTGCTTCCGAGGTGTTCAACAACTGAACTATCCTTTAATAAAAGCAAGGTTTTCGAAAAGGGGTTCTTATGGAGTCGCCACCAATGTTTTGACCATAAACATTGGAAAAGGATAAAAAGGCGTTGATTTTAATAAAAACCAAACTTGGCCATTATAACCAGAGTCAGGTAAGGGAGTTAGTTAAGTGTGGGGAAGGTGTTAGCACCCCACAACGCCCCTTTCGGGTTCCCTATGACGGATTAATTCATTTAAGTGAAGATTACGAGAAATTACGCGATTACCCTATTTTATTGCATAATATTGAAAAAATGATTATCTACATGACTTTATTTTATATTGCATACATAAAGCAATAAATAAAGCAGTAAAAGAGAAGAGAAATGAAAAGAACCTCTGTAGCAAGCTTTGTATTACAAATATTGAAATGTGAGGATGCGTTTTGGCAATCCCCCGCTCTACAAAGATTCTCCTCCCCGAATACAAGATCGACTCTACTAAGTTTTATAGAAGAATCGAATGCTGGAATATAATTCCTTAACTGATTGTTACCTTATTAAGGCAATCAGAGAGTTCATTCGAAGTAGGAAGAGAAGACAAGTACTTGGAGTTGTCTGGGGTGTGAAAAAGTGGCAAATGAGCCTCCTATTTATAGTTTTCACAGCCTGGCAGCTTGGGACGGCCGTCTGGGGCTTGGAAATCAAGGATGAGCGTCTAAAGAAGTTAGGACGGCCGTCTGGGATTTGGGACGACCGTCCCATTCAAATTCTGGCCCTGAGACGTGCGTCTCAACTTTGGGACGACCGTCTCACCCTTGGGACGGCTGTCTCAACTTGTTTTCGCCAGCTTTTGTGTTCTGAGACCCCCAGGAAGCTTTCCTTTCTTTATTCGGACGTTGATTGATGCCGATAGACGCCCGTTGAAGCTTTATCTTCATATAGGAAGTCTTCTTGGCCTTTATTGAGATGTCGGGCGAACTTTATCTTGTTATAGGAAGTCTCCTTAGCCTTTATTGAGAGGCCGGGCAAAATTAGGGGTCTACAGCTGCCCCCCCTTCACCTGCCTGGCTAATTTGTTGGCTTAATATGCCGACAAAATTAGTTGGTAGGGGAAGGAGTTAACCCTTTTGCCCGGTTATCCTTTAGATGCTCCTTTGCTGATCCTTCGGATGATAAATATTTTTGATAGGTACCAACCCCTATCTGGTTTTGAGCCTTACTTTATAAGGCTCTGGTGAGTACTTACCCTCACCAGGTCTGAGTCTGTATTTCACTAGACTCTTGTGGGTACCTACCCCCACTAGGTATGAATCTTGCTCTTTGCTAGATTATGAACCATATTCCATAAGGTTCTTGTGGGTACCTACCCCACTTGGTATGAACCTTGTTCTACAAGGCTTTGGTGAGTACCTACCCTCACCTGGTACGAGTTTACATTTTGCTAAACTCTTGTGGGTACTTACTTCCAAGGTGCTCAACACTTGAACTATCCTCTAACAGAAGCAAGGTATTTGCAACCCGATTTTTTGTAATGCTCTTGTGAGTATTTTACTCTACCTGATGCATTTTGCTAAGTTTTGATGAGTACCTACCCTCATCCGGTACAAACCTTATTTTATAAGGCTTGTCGCCGCCGTAAAAAATGAGGGCGGTTAGAGCGACGCGATGGTTTTTCAACTTTCCATTTTTCGCGTTTTTATTGGTGGTTACAACGCCTTTAGGTTGTCCGATAACTGGGCTGAACCTAGGGGCGAGGTTTTCGAAAGGGCGCTCTTGGATTGTTCGATAACCGGGCTAACCCAAGAGCTAGTTTTGGAGGGTTCTTTGGAGTCGCCACCGACGTTTTTATCGGAAACATCGGAAAAGGATTTAAAAGGCGTTGGTTTTCGAAAAACCAACTTTTGTCATTAGAACCAGAGTTGGGTAAGGGAGTTAGTTACGCGTAAAGGAAGTGTTAGTTCCTTTACGACGCCCCTTTCGGGTTCCCTATGATAGGCCAGCTATTATGAGTAAATAAACCGGAAAATATGCTTTTACCCTTTTATTGTACGGAATTTAAAGATTATGACTACATGGCCCTAATGTCTACTGCGTAATTTAAATAAAACAGTAAAAGATAGAGGGAGAAAGTAGAAACCTCCGTAGCGAGCTTTTCTATTAACTTTTTGGAAATTAGGGTGCTTTTTGGCAACCCTCCACTCTTGTACAGCGCTGAAACCTCTCAAAAAACGCTATAAAATCCTCTAAAGACACTCAGAAGCTCCGAAAATGCGTCAGAGGGATTCTAGAGAGAGAAACAAGTGATATGACTAGAGAGAGAGTGAGAGAGGTGTGTGAAATGAGGGGAATGGAGGCCCTATTTATAGGGATTCGTGCCTGTCAGGTCGAGATGGGTCGTCTCGTCTGACAAGGTCGGGACGGCGGTCTCGCCAGTCGAGACGGCGGTCTCGCCTTGCCGGAACATCGAGACGACGGTCCCGACAAACGAGACGGCGGTCTCGCCATTCGCAAGTGGCGAGGCGGCGGTCTCGCCATCCGCGCAAGGCGAGACGATGGTCTCGAATCCGAGACGGCGGTCTCGACCTTAAAAGGCGAAAATCCTTATTTTTGGACCAAAAAAAAAACCTCCTATCCTAGTGTGGGGCCTAATAGTCTCTCCTAGTGGCTTCTTAGGCTTCGTCCATCTTTATTATGAGGCCGAGCAAGATTAGGGGTCTACAGCTACCCCCCCCCCTTTACTGACCAGTCGGTTGTTGGCCTGTTGTGCCAAGAAGAACGACTGGAAGGTAAAGGAGTTGACCCTCTTGCCCGGTTACCCTTCAGATGTTCCGTCTTGTGGCAGTTGATCTTCTAGGGAAAGTTTGTGTCGTGCACCTCTAGGATACTCCTTCTGACGGTAGCCGATCCCTTTGGTTGTCACGTGGTAGAACCTCAGGATACTCCTTCTGATGGTAGTCGATCCTTCGGTTGATGGGTATAAACCCCCTATCAGGTTGGTAGTTGTAGTCCGCTGTGTGTTGGACTGGATGGGTATGAACCCCCATCAGGATGGTACAACCCGTTGTGTAGGACTGGTGGTAGTGGCGTCTTACTGTTCAGGTGGCTCATGCGCCGATCAGGCACTCCTTGTGTGCTGGTTGATAGGTATAAACCCCCTATCAGGCTGGTATAGTCCACTGCGTAGGACTGGTGGTGGTGGCGGCTTACTGCTCAATCGCTCATGCGCTGGTCTGTTGAGATGTGTTCTTTTTGTCTTTCTTTGTACTTGGTCGTCCGGTTTATGCCAGGGATTCTGTTGGTGTTCATCTGGCTTGTTGATCGCCGGGGATTCTTTGTCTGTTGAGCTTTTGGTGGTGATCGCCCGACTCTTGCTGGTTGGCCGGGCAGTTTTCGTTTTTGACTCTTGGTTGGTTGTCGAAGAATTTTGGGATACATAATTGACAAGATCTTACCGGGATACCTTGAATGTTCCCTATGCAAGTATGAATGAATGCCTTTTCGGTCCTTTATTTATCTGAAGTATATTTGTTGGTTTCGATTCTGATAGAGTCCTTTTTGTGCAATTACTTGTGTGTGGATGCTTTTGATGCAACTTATTTTAGTTGAGGGCATCTAGAAAGTGACCGGTACTTTGTTTTTGTTCTCTCGTGAGTATTTTGTTTTTAACCCTATTTTTTGCCTTGACCGCCCTTTGCGGGTTTTCGATCTAGCGGGCTTAATTCTTGCCTGGTGGGCTTTTTTCTTTCTTCTCTTTTTTCGAATGCCCTAACTTTTGCCTAGACCGCCCTTTGCGGGTTTTCGATCTAGTAGGCTATCTTATGTTTTTGGTTAGGATGGGCCTGGTCGGCACTGTTTGTCTTGTTTTTCTTATGCTTTCTCGTGTTGTTTATTTTATGCATGCTCATTTTTCGTTAATGCACAGACATTCATATAGGTAAAGAGAAGGAAAGACAATTTTTATTGATATAACCAAAGGGTATGTTTTTACAGAAGGATTTACAAAGGAATTTGTAAGCAGGGCTTGGCCAAGGTTGGCTAAACTGTATAGGGTATAACAATCATGACCATGATTTCTGTTTCTCTGTTTCTCCTGGTTGCTTTGATTGAGATGTTCGAACTCGGAGTGAAGACTATGCGAAGTCTGCCTGCCTCCATGAAGGTACTACCTTAGTCGCCTTTGAGGTTTTCGGCCAAGGTAATCATTTCTCTTTCTTTTGTTGTTGTTGTTTTTTTTTCGAAACCTCTAATTTTTGCCTAGGACGTATCCTAGTGAGGGATGCGGACCCTATCTTTTGCCCAGGATGCTCTTTGGGAGTTTTCATCCTGACGGGTCATGAGCAATGTCTTCAGGCGTAGTACTTTTTTACCGCGTCTGAGTTAACCAGATGTCAAAGCTCTTCTCCGTCCATGTTGGTGAGGATAAGGGCTCCTCCTGAGAAGGCTCGCTTGACCACAAAGGGTCCTTCGTAGTTTGCTGTCCATTTCCCAATTTTGTCTTTCTGGGCTGGAAGCAGTTTCTTTACTACCAAATCTCCTTCGTGGAAGCTACGGGTGTAGACCCCTAATTTTGCCCGGCCTCTCAATAAAGGCTAAGGAGACTTCCTATAAAAGATAAAGTGAGCCCGACATCTCAATAAAAGATTGGAGTGAACTTCCTTTCTTTCTTGCGAGGCTGCCTGGCTGTTTGTGGGGCAGAAGAAGGAGTGGCAAAGTTGATGGCATGCACAACTTCGTCCTTCTTTTTGCCAGCAGGTTTTCTGAAGAAGACACCAGCTTGGGAAGACTGTGCTATCTTCCCACTCCTCAGCCCTTGCTCTACTCTCTCACCCACAGTGACTATATCCGAAAAGAGGTTGGAGGTACTGGCTATTGCCTTGTCGTAGTACGCTCCAGTCAGTGAATCTATGAACATAGCCACTGTCTCCTTATCCGTCAAAGGAGGCTCTATTTGGGCAGCCATTTCCCTCCATCTTTGGGTGTATGCTTTAAAAGGTTCATCGTTCCTTTTGCTTAGAGTCCTGAGATCTGATCTATCAGGGGTCAGATCAATGTTGTATCGGTAACGACGAAGAAAAGCATCAGCCAGTTGCTTCCAGTTCTGGACCTGTCCCCTTTCCAGATGCATATACCAATTGAGAGTTGTGTCCGCCAGACTCTCCTGGAAGCAGTGGATCAGGAGTTTCTCGTTGTCAGCGTGTGTGACCATCTTACGACAATACATCGTAAGATGGTTCTTTGGGCAGGTCATCCCGGCGTATTTGGGGAAGTCCGGGATTTTGAATTTGGGAGGGAAATGGATGTTCTTCACCAGGCACATGTCCGCCACCTCCTTGACGTCGAAATTGTGCCCCTCCACCGCCTTCAGCCTTTCCTCTATGGCGGAGATTTGTTGTTTGGATACTTCCGGTGTGAGGATGCGTGAAGTCTTAACATCCTTTTCATCGTAGAAGTATTCTTCTTCTTCTTCTCTCCGTAGCGAGAGGCGTGTTCAGTTTGGGCTTCACCTTTGTTCTGGCCCTGGCGTACGACCTCCATTAATTGAGAAATTTGCTCGCGGAGAGTATTGACCTCTACAGTGAGCTTTCGGTTTTGTTCTTCTAAGTGCTCCATTGCTCTGGCCTTTTATGCTCGAGTTCGGATGGGGAGAGGACCAACTACTTTCTAGAATGCCCGGAAGAAAGTTTATTAATGCATGTTGAGTGTTGAACTAGCATGGATATGCTTATGTATGAGAGATTCTGTTTAAATGATGCTAAATGCGCTCTCATTTTTCTTATTTTCTCTCTTGGTATTTCTTTACTCATGATATGATGTGTTATGGATGAGGCGACTTTGTCAGAAGTTTATTTTTTTATAAATGTTTTTTTATTATTTTGGATTTATTTTTTGTTTTATAGCCTTTTATCTCTTCTGTCGGAACTGCGTGGCTACTTAGCTTACAAAGAACCTGAAACCAGGCTAGCTAAAAGGCAGACTGTCCGAGATAAAAATATGGCTTTATACAAAAGAATAATTAGCGTCCGTTATCGCTTCTATCGGAACTGCGTGACTACTTAGCTTACAAAGAACCTGAAACTAGGCTAGCTAAAAGGCAGACTGTCTAAGATAAGGGTGTTTATTGCAGAAAATGTTTTTTGTGATTTTTATGTTGTTTGGTTATGCTATGCAACAGACAAATGCAACAAACGTATGCACACACAATTCGAGCATCCACGAACAAGCGAGAAGTCATTTTAATCACAAGGTAGGGTTTTCCTGCAGAAAAGTGCATTGGCGAAGGTAGGATCTAACTGTTCTCACCAAGCTAAGGCCCCCAAGGTGCCCCCATTATAGGGTCCCCACTCTCCAGCCTTCCGACCATGCTTAGCACTAAGGCCATAATCAGTCTTTGTGCCAAAAGAGGAAGGTTATCACCTTGAGTGGTGGTTTCCGATCACACCGGTGGGCACAAGGCCATCACTAAAGCGAACCGTACCTGCCACGCACTCCCTACGGATTTCTCACTTGCCCCCGGGTATAGGGGGAACTGTTGTGTGCAAAGGTTTGTGTACAGTTTGTTAGAGTCGCGCAACGGAATGTTCTCTTGGAATTAATTCCCAGACTTGATTCCTTTCAAATTGGTTAAGTTCTTCTTGCATAGCTATACACCATTGTTCATCTTTAAGTGCTTCCTCCACATTTTTGGGTTCTATCTGAGACATAAAAGCTACAGACATACAGAAGTTAGTCATGTTTCTAGTTCTTACCCCTTTTGAAATATCACCAATGATATTGTCCATTGAGAGTCCTCTTGGTGATTGCCATTCTTTTGCTAATTCAGGTGTTTGAGAAGGCTCATTTTCTTCCAAATACAATTCATCAAGAGCCTCTCTTATATATTCATCATCACCTGCAAGTTCTTTATTTGACTCAAGAGGATTTCCCCCAAGGTCTACAATTTCATCAAATGTAACATGAATAGATTCTTCTATATTTAAGGCTCTTCTATTAAATATCCTGTAAGCCTTGCTAGTTAATGAATAACCTAAGAAAATGCCCTCATCGGCTTTAGAGTCAAATTTTCCTAAGTTATCCTTTCCATTATTTAACACAAAACACTTACATCCAAAAATTTTCAAATGAGCAACATTAGGCTTTCTACCATTAAACAATTCATAGGGAGTAGATTTAATAATTGACCTAATGAGCATTCTATTTAAAACATAACATGCAGTACTAACCGCATCAGCCCAAAAATATTTAGGAACATTAGATTCATTTAACATAGTTCTAGCAAGTTCCTCTAATGACCTATTTTTCCTTTCAACTACACCATTTTGTTGGGGAGTCCTAGGAGCAGAAAAGTTATGTAATATTCCATTTTCTTCACAATAACTCTCAAACTTTTCATTTTGAAACTCACCACCATGGTCACTTCTTAGAACTTTAATTCTTAAGTCTTTCTCATTTTGAATTTGTTTTGCAAATTTTCTAAAGACTTTAAAAGCTTCACTTTTCATAGTTAGGAAAAATGTCCATGTATATCTAGAATAATCATCAACAATCACAAGGCCATAATAATTTCCACCAAAGCTCTTTATCCTAGAAGGTCCAAATAAATCTAAATGTAATAATTCTAGGGGTTTTGAAGTGGAAATGACATTCTTTGATTTAAATGATGATTTTACTTGTTTACCCTTTTGACATGCATCACACAATCTATCTTTTTCAAATTTTAACCTAGGCAAACCAATAACTAAGTCTTTTGAAATCAATTTATTCAAATGATGCATATTAATATGAGCAGCTCTCTTATGCCATAACCAAGGGTTCTCTTCCTTAGTAACTAAGCATGTTATGCTAGAATCATGTAAACAATCTAAATCAATCAAATATATGTTGTTATGCCTAATGCCTTTTAATTCAACATTTTCGGAATCTATCAAATGTATGGTGCAAAATTTACTTTCAAAGATTACCTTAAATCCTTTGTCACATAGTTGACTTATACTAAGAAGATTATGCTTTAGTCCATCAACAAGTAGCACATCCTTGATCTCCAAAGTGTTTGCACCACCTATGTTTCCAATTCCAAGGATCTTCCCTTTGTTGTTGTCCCCATAAGTTACATATCCTTGTTCCTTAGCTTTGAAACTCACAAATTTAGATTTATCTCCGGTCATATGTTTTGAGCATCCGCTATCAAGATACCACATAAACTTCTTTGATTTGGAAGTTTCCTACAAAACAAGAATATAGAAAACTTAGGTCCCCATAACTTTTGGGTCCTTGGGGTTAGAGACATAACAAATTATTTAACTATAGGAACCCAAATGTATTTACCTTTAGGTACACCAAAATGTTTAATTTTACATCTATATTTGACGTGTGACCTTGTTTCATGCAATAAAAACATGCTTTAGATGTAGTATTTGAAAATGATGTATTTCTAATCATAGATGCTCTAGTTCCTTTTTCTACCCATACTCTTTTATTTTTCCTTTTAGGCTTTTTCAAAGGAACTTGATGATTTACATTATTTTGAGCAAACACCATTTCATGCCTCTTAAGATCATCTATTTCCTTTTCGGCTTTGTCTAATAAATGGTTAAGAATATCTATATCATATTCATGCTCTTTACAATTTACACATGCCATGTTCTTATCATTATCCTCATCTAAACATACAATTTTCGTATTTAATAACTCTTTTTCTTCTAAACATGCAATTTTCATTTTTAAAGAGTCAATTTCCTTTCCGGATCTACTTAGATTCTTCTTTACAATTTTATATTCATTTTTCAAGTCCTTAAAAGCATTAAACAATTCTTCATATGCATTTTGTAATTCATCAAAATAATTTTCATCATCACTTGAGGATGAGTCGGAATCACTAACCTCAAAGTCGGAAGATATATTGTCTTTTGCCAACAAGCAAATGTTAGCTTCTATTTCTGAGTCACTTGATTCCGAAATCAAGTCACTATCATCAGTTCCTTCATAAGTTACTCTTAGTTTTTCCCACATCTCTTGAGCACTTTTATAAATAGAGATCCTGTAAAACTCGTCAAGGGTTAAAGCAGATGAAATTATATTTCTAGCCCTAACGTCAAATTGTGCTTTTCTGTTTTCCTCTGTTGTCCATCTAGAAAAAGGTTTGGGAACGTCAACACCGTTCTCAGTAACTTTAGGAACAAATGGACCGTTTAAAATAGCATCCCAAACGCCTCTATCAACAGACTCTAAAAATATTTGCATTCTTACTTTCCAGAAAGGATAATTTTGACCCGTAAAAAGTGGGGGTCTGTTGATAAACGCACCTTCGGCAAAAGTTTGATTTTGTCCAGCCATTTTCGAAAAATTTGAATGACTATCAAAGCAAGCTCTGATACCACTTGTTAGAATCGCGCAGCGGAATGTTCGCGTGGTCGGACAAAAACCAAGAGGGGGGGGGGTGAATTGGTTTCTTAACAAAAATTAGGTTTTCAAAATTTTCCCCAAATTTTACCGATTAAAAACTATGTAAATGTAAATAGAGAAGGGAAGAGAATCTTACACAGGAAATTTATACTGGTTCGGATCAAAAGACCCTACGTCCAGTTGCTAATCACTCAAACAGAGGATTAACGCTGTCACTATAATCAAGTTGTTACAAGCAAATTACAATTGAAAAGATAAAGATAAGAAAACACCTCTCTTGAAATCCACAAGAGATGATGAACAGCTTTCCCTAGAGATGGCACAACACACAATCCACTAAGAACTCCACTTAGTGATTCTTATCGCTTCTAGCCCACACCAGGTTCCAAAAGCCCCTTTTTCTTGTAACAAATAGTTCTCTGGCACTACAACACTTAACTTTTGTATAAAAAGGTTGTTCTTCTTTTCTGAGTGCCATAGAGAAGCTTAAGTAGAGAAATTAGGGTTTGGGAATTGGGAATTTTGGAATTAGGGTTCTTGGAAATAGGGTTTTTGAAAATAGGGTTGATTTGAAGTTAAAAATCAAAATCTGACTGAAATAATCGATTAAATCAAGAGTTAATCGATTATTATAGAGCCAAAATCAACAGAACCCCAAAACTCTCTGTTTTAATCGATTAAAAGGGCTGTTAATCGATTAACAGGCCTGTTAATCGATTAACAGGTAGTTTAATTGATTAAACCAGTGAGCAGATACATAAAATGGTTTTTCTCACTGTTTTAATTGATTATTTCCCTATTTAATCGATTAAAGCCGAACCTGGATGATAAATTGGAGCTTTTTGAAGCTTCTAAGGTGTAGACTATGTACCGGTTATCTTAAACTCTAATATTACAGACTCAATCTAATTGAAACAGAGTTATTACAATACTAAACAAGTCTTCAACACTCTAAGTCTTTGAGTTCTTGAATCATCATCAAAATCAACAATCTTCATGTTCATCAAGTGCAACATCAAGTCCTTGAATGTTCAACACAGTTGGCATTTCAAACAATTGCATAAATATAAACAGACAACAGTTATTAAAGCCAAGCAATAAAACATGTTATAATACAAGGTAGGGGCGATGGTTTTTTTACTTTCCATTTTTTGCGTTTTTATTGGTGGTTACAACGCCTTTAGGTTGTCCGATAATCGGGCTGAACCTAGGGGCGAGGGTTTTGAAAGGGCGCTCTTGGATTGTTCGATAACCGGGCTAACCCAAGAGCTAGTTTTGGAGGGTTCTTTGGAGTCGTCACCGACGTTTTTACCGGAAACATCAGAAAAGGATTTAAAAGGCGTTGGTTTTCGAAAAACCAACTTTGGTCATTAGAACCAGAGTTGGGTAAGGGAGTTAGTTACGCGTAAAGGAAGTGTTAGTTCCTTTACAACGCCCCTTTCGGGTTCCCTATGATAGGCCAGCTATTCAGAGTAAATAAATCGAAAAATATGCTTTTACCCTTTTATTGTACGGAATATAAAGATTATGACTACATGTCCCTAATGTCTACTACGTAATTTAAATAAAACAGTAAAAGATAGAGGGAGAAAGTAGAAACCTCCGAGCGAGCTTTTCTATTAACTTTTTGGAAATTAGGGTGCTTTTTGGCAACCCTCCACTCTTGTACAGCGCTGGAACCTATCAAAAAATGCTATAAAAACCTCTAAAGACACTCAGAAGCTCCAGAAATGCGTCGGAGGGATTCTAGAGAGAGAAACTAGTGATGTGACTAGAGAGAGAGTGAGAGAGGTGTGTGAAATGAGGAGAATGGAGGCCCTATTTATAGGGATTCGTGCCTATAAGGTCGAGACGGGCCGTCTCGTCTGACAAGGTCGGGACGGCCGTCTCGCCTTGCCGAAACGTCGAGACGGCGGTCCCGACAAACGAGACGGCGGTCTCGCTAAGCGAGACGGTGATCTCGCCATCCGCGCAAGGCGAGACGGTGGTCTCGACCTTAAAAGGCGAAAATCCTTATTTTTGGACAAAAAAAAACCCTCCTATCCTAGTATGGGGCCTAATAGTCTCTCCTAGTGGCTTCTTAGGCTTTGTCCATCTTTGAATAGAAGGTCTTTTGATCTTTATTATGAGGTCGGGCAAGATTAGGGGTCTACAAGGCTCTGGTGGGTACCTACCCCCACCTGGTACGAATCTGCATTTTTTGCTAGATTCTGATGAGTACCTACCCTCATCCGGTATAAACCTTACTTTATAAGGCTCTGGTGGGTACCTACCCCCACCTGGTACGAATCTGCATTTTTGCTAGATTCTGATGAGTACCTACCCTCATCTGGTACAAACCTTATTTTATAAGGCTTTTGCTAGTACGAACCCTATTCTATAGGGCTCTGGTGAGTACCTACCCTCACCCGGTACGAGCCCTATTCTATAAGGCTCTTGTGGGTACCTACCCCCACCTGGTACGAACCCTATTCTATAAGGCTCTTGTGGGTACCTACCCCCACCTGGTACGAACCCTATTCTATAAGGCTCTTGTGGGTACCTACCCCCACCTGGTACGAACCCTATTCTATAAGGCTCTTGTGGGTACCTACCCCCACCTAGTACAAACCCTATTCTATAAGACTCTTGTGGGTACCTACCCCCACCTGGTACGAACCCTATTCTATAAGGCTCTTGGGATGCTCTTTTTCGACATTCAGTCTTTTGATTGATGAGTACAAACCCTCATCCGGTTTTTGGAGATGTGTTGGCGGCTTATTGTCTTTGATCATGTGCCTATTCCATGGGGAATGATTGATTTTCTTTTTGACTTTTCTCTTTTAGTCATCCGGCTCTCCCGAGGATTTTTGTTTTTGGCTTTTCTTTTTAGCCATCCGGTCTTTGTCGGGGATTTTTTGTGTTTCGGCTTTTCATTTTTAGCCATCCGGTCTTGCCGGGGATTCTTCACTTCTTGGCTTTTCCTTTTAGCCATCCGGTCTTGCCGGGGATTCTTCGCTTTTTGGCTTTTCCTTTTAGCCATCCAGTCTTATCGGTGATTTCTTGTTGCCTCTTATTTTAGGCAAGAATCTCCTGTGGATTTGTGGTTTTTTGATTGTGCCTCTTGTTTTTAGGCATGTGCTTCAACGATAGTGAAGACTTTACGGTTTTTCGCCTCTGAATAGGCCGATGTTCTGCTTGAGGATATTTGCTCTTGATAATACCTCTGAGTAGGCAGATGCTTTATTGGAAGCTTTGTGCTTTGGACTTGAATTACCTCTTATATAAGTTGATTTCCCGTTTCTTGGGGATATCGGTTTTTTGCTTGCCTTAGGCAGAGGCTTTCTTGGGAGTGAAGGCTTTGCATTTCACTGGGGATATCCATATTGGGCGTTATAGGCGATTAACTCCCTGAGGATATGAATTTGTAGTTTTTGCCTTTGCTGGTAGGCTTGCTGGGGATTTTTCTTTTTGGTGATCCACCAGGGATTTGATCGTTTTCTGGAGATCTATTTTGAATTGCCCCCTAGGGAGGAATGGAGTTTTTGACTCCTTATTGGATGCTGTTGTTCGAGCTGGCTTTGCCTATGCTCTTATTCCTGTTGGGGAATGGGTTTTTACCTTTTTCTCGCGATTTGTATCTCTTTTTCGCGATTTGGCTTTTAAATATGTGCACCTTTTATGCACATTGGCTTTTTCTTTTGTTGGATGAAAAGATTTCTTTTTTCTCTTTTCTTTTTGGCGATCCCAGGGAATTTTTTTTTTGACTTCTTGGGGATCCAATCTTTGATTTGATTTTTTATGATGGAGTCTTGAGTTCCTGACTTTGTGAGGCTCTTTATTGAGCGGAATGAAGAAATTTTCTTCTTTTTTTTTTGGAGATTCACCAAGGAGTTTGTCAGCTTCCTGGGGATCCAACTTTGATGATGGAGTCTTGGCTCTTGGTCTTCTGAAGCTCCTATTTGAGCTGGGAGATGGAAATTTTCTTGTTTTCCTCTTTTTGTAGACTTTTCTTGATATGCTCTACTTGGAGATTTTTATTCGGCCCCCTTTTTTTTTGTGCCTCTATTGGGGAATGAAAGTTTTTCTTTTCTTTCTTTTTGTTGCCCCTTGGTGATATGGAGGATTTGACTCCGTTTTTTTTCTTTGATGGACTCTTGTGTAGTCCTTATTCTCCTTTGGGGAAGTGGTGGAAATTCTGCATGAGTGTGCTTGATGACTCATGTGGTGATGCCGCTGAGTCGTGAGGTAATCTTTTTGTTTTGCCTCTGGAGTAGGCAAGGATCCTCTTGGGGATGATCAAGCCTTTCCGTTGGCTTTTTGATGGCTTCCTTCTTTCTTGGATGGAAGGATGTTGATTGATGCTTCAAATGATTATGTTTGATGACTCATGTGATGATGCTGAGTCATGAAGTAATTTTTGTTTTGCCTTTGGAGTAGGCAAGGATCCATTTGGGGATCGTCGAGCCTTTCCGTTGGCCTCTTTTTCTGGTGCACCTTCATTTATTGGGGTAGAAGGAGAATGGTTGGAGCTATGGTTTTCTTGAAGCTCTCTATTCTGCTGCAATGGTTTTGATTTCGCTTTTTCTTTCGCGATTTTGATTTTTATTTGGAGGCTGGATTCTGGCGCCTTCTATTTTCAATCACAAGCATGGAGACTATCCTCCTTATATGCATGTTTATTATTCTTATTTAAAGAAAATTGTTTTTTCTTTATTTTGACAAAGTCGTATTATGCAACTACTTTGTGTGTGGATGTCCTAAATGTAATCTATTTGTTTATTTATTTTTGATGCATTTAGAAAGTAACTGGCCTTCTCCCGTTGGCTTCTTATGAATACGCCGATGGGCTCCTCCTTTATGACCATGATGATGGGCTCCTCCTTTATGATCATGATGATGGACTCCTCTTTTATTCATCTTTTGGTTTTGGCCCTATCTTTTGCCTAGACTGCCCTTTACAGGTTTTCGATCTAGCGGGCTACCTTAATTTTTGCCTAGAATATCTTAGGGGGCTTTCGCCTTATCTTTTGCCTAGATCGTCCTTTTGGGGTTTCCGATCTAGCAGGCTACCCTAGTTTTTTCCTAAGAATATCCTAGCAGGCATTTATTCCTTTATTATTTTTTTATGCTTCTTTTTTTAGATGCATGTTTGATCTTTAATTAAAGGTCTTTGTGCATATTTTATGATTTATCAATAAAGAGGCATTTCCATAATATTTGGTCAAGAGAAAGGAAATGAAAAGGAATTTTATTGATAAATGAGCAAAAGATTTATTTCTTTTATAGAAGGATTTCAAAAGGTATTTAGAAGAATGGGTGGTCAGGGTTGGCTATACTGTATAAGCTTAAACAGTCATGTCCATGATATCTGCCCCCTGGTTCTCCTAATTGCTTCAGTTGAGATGTTTGAGCTCAGAGTGAAGACTATGCAGACTGCTTGCTTCTAGAAGAATGTTACCTTAGCCGCCTTTTGGTTTCCGACTGAAGTAACCATTGCTCTTAGTTTTTTTTTTTTTACCTTTACTTTTTGCCTAAGACGTATCCTAGCGAGGGATATAGACCTTATCTTTTGCCCAGGGATGTCCTTTGCGGGTTTTCATTCCTGACGGGTCTTGAGCAATGTCTTCAAGCATAATACTTCTTCACCGTACCAGAGTTGATTAGGTGTCGAAGTTCTTTTCCATCCATATTGGCGAGGATAAGAGCCTCTTCCTGAGAAAGCTCGTTTAACCACAAAGGGTCCTTCATAATTTTTCACCCAGTTTCCAATTTTATTCTTCTGGGCCGGAAGCACATTATTTACCATTAAATCCTTCTCATGGTAAATATGAAGGTTGACTTTTTTTGTAAGCTTTTTTTATTTTCCTTTGATAGGCTTGCTCACAACATATAACATTCAGCCGTTTTTCTTCAATAAGGTTTAGCTGGTCATATCAGCTTCGAACCCATTCAACGTCTGTTAAGTTTACTTCCATCATCATGTGTTTTTATCAACATGATTAGTTGTACCGATTTTCCGTCTCGGATCTTTGCTATAACCGAAGAGTAATCATTTTGAATATAGAGCAATTGTCATATCAATGCCTCTCTTCCTTTCCTTAGGGATTTCAATCCTCCTATTGATCACTATATTTCCACATTTCCCAGTCAATTACTTGAATGCTTTGTGGTGAAGGGTCAAGAGAATAGAAAGAAAGGGATTTATTGCAAAGGCTTGTGTTTTAGTGAGATTTTTTTTTTTGAAATAATAGTTTTTGTAAGAATGGCTAGCCAAGGTTGGTCGGTGTTTAGGCTAGTTTAAACAAACGTTTTGTTTTAATGAGGTGGCATCTTCAACTGCCTATTTGTGACTGATTAACATTCCTAGTCCACCCTTTTGGGTTTTCAGCCTAGGATTTTGCCCTTTTATCTTTTTGTCTTGGCCTTTGACCTTGACGGGCTTCTTTTAATAATAATTTCTTTTCTCAAAACATTGTGGAAACATGATTTTCTTATTCGTGTCTCTAGCTAATCAATCATGTTAACTTTGGCTTCATTTTTTCTATGGCGTTTTGATTACTTTGACATATTTTGGAACAAAACGTTTGTCTAAACATGGTTATTTATGGGGTATAGATATGATTAGAGAGAAAAGAAGCAGATAGTAAGAATAGCATTCTTTTGTAATTCAAAGGGAAATACGTGCCCTAAAGATGCTCGGGGGTCGGGCAAACCCCGAGGAGTGATCTCTAATAGTCATTGGGTTTATATCCCTTAAAATCGGAAGAAGGACATCTAATGACTAATGCTACCCTTGATGCTAATATCCCTCCTTTTCGGAAGATCGTCTTTAAGGTATGGAGGGGAGACTTCTCTTTTCTTTGTACGACTTGATCTTTTGTAGGGTCGTATTTTAAAGGATTATCCTTAAAATCTGGTGGCTCTCTTATTCCTTGAGCATCCTTTTCAAGCCCTTGTCCTGGGCTGTATCCATATCTCTTCATTATATGGGCCACTTTCATATTAGTAGGAAGTCTTTCCATATTTTCAAATGTCCTCTTCAGTCGCATCCATTTAAGGTATAGTGGACGGCTCGCTAATTCGAATGTAGTCTTTAGCTTGATCCATGATCAACTTGTAGCCTACCACGAATTTGATTTTTCGGTGGAGCGTTGAAGAAACTGCCCTAGCACCGTGAATCCAAGGTCTACTTAAGCTTCCCCTTGGATTATTTTTTCCTTTTCCTCTTCGGTTTCTTTATTTTTCCTTTGTTTTTAGGAGCATTATCTTGTAGCTCCTTGGATGAATAATTTTTTTTGCTTATCGTCCTGCCCCCAATGCTGGCTATATTGGAGATATCTTCATTGACGGACAATTCTTTTGTGCATATCCACAGTACATCTTTATCCGATGTATAAGGGAAAGGACGAGGCATGAATAAGCGCAAAGGTGTTATTGCCCCTTCCCTGACATTATCCATTTGGGTATCGACATTTACTTCTTTCTTATTATCTCCTTGTCCCAAATTGATGGCCTTAATTTTTTCGTGATGGGGCTGTATCAATTGAGCTTATTTTTCCAACAGTCTTTGCATGTCCGAGGAAATGGTCCCCTCCTCATTGTCTGACTCAATCCATTCGCCTTCAGCTTTCAGATCCCGTAGAGAGTTTTTAATCACAGACATGACTGTTTATATGGTCCTTATTTGGGTCTAGATTTTATTTAATTATTTTGGAGTGAGAGAGAAAAGAATGAGAAGCATATGAATATTATGAAAAATGCCTCATTGTATTGATGAAAAGAGAAATATATACAGAGTCCCATTAATCAAAAGATATCGCGGCCATGGGTAGAGACCACGAGAGATGCATCGGAAGATTTTTTTTATTTATTTATAATTTTTATTTATTTATATATTTTTTTTAATCGGGAGCCCTAATCGGCTAGTCTTCTCTACCCAGGCTCACTGTTCTGGTTGTGATAGAGGCTTGTCATCCACCTAAGGGTCGGGAGCATTGAAAGTAATCCACCCGACATTCAACAATTCTTGAACCTTATATTTCAAGGCCATGTAATTCTCCACAGAATGCCCAGGAGTGCCTGAATGGTAATCGCAGTTCTCTTTAAGTTTGTACCATTCTGGGTAAGGTGGATCCATCTTCTTTGGAGGGACATATGCTAGGAGATGGTCCTTTATTAATTCTGGCAGCAGACTTTCATAGGAGGTTGGAATGGGAGTGAATTTCTTCTCTTGTCTGTGTGACTGCCTAGATGGTTGTGAAGAGGAAGAAAGGGTAGTGAGGTTGATGGCATTTATGCTCTCCTCTTTCTTTTTGCTAAAGGACTTCCTGAATGATGCGTGGGATTTCTTAAACTTGGGAGGGAATCGAGTATTTTCGACGAGGCGTACGTCGGTTACCTCCTTTACATCAAAGTTGTGTCCCTCTAATGCCTTTAATTTCTCCTTTAGGGCAAAAATTTGTTGTTTGGAAACCTCATTGTAGAGGCATTGTTGGCGCATTAGTTCCATTAAATACGCCATCTGCTCCTTTACGTAGTTAAGCTCAATGGTGAGCCTGTGGTTTTGTTCCTCTAACCGCTCCTTTAATTGCGGCACCTGCTTCTTTATGGCATTAAGCTCAGCGGTGAGCATACGGTTCTGCTCCTCTAATTGCTCCATCCTCTTAGCTTTTTGGGTGCGAGTGAGGACGGGCGGAAGACCAGCCACTTTCTAAATGATTTAAAGATTTTTATTATTATAGCTTTTTTTATTATGAATGATCAGTGTGGGATAGATATGCCTTAGACCATAGCTTTGGTGTTTTCCTAAAAGCTTATGCTTTAGGGAGTACCATACCCACCTTGGTGTGATGGTCCCCTTTTTTTTTCAAAAAGGTTACCATCATACCTTAGCGCTCTTATCTCTTCTAGGAAGGTGATAAACGCACTTGGGTCTCTTTCGCTATTGTCTAAGGATATCTAATAAATCCTAGAATGAATGTGTTTATGAGAGACTTTATTATGATGATGTTTATGCATACTTTTCTTAGTGCATTTATTTTCTCTCTTGGTTTTACCACTTATTGGATGATGTGGTATGAATGATACGACTCTGTCAAAAATCTTTTTATTGTAAAAGATATTTTTATGGCTTTCATTTGTTTTTATATTTTTTATGACCCATTATCTCTTCTGTCGGTCATCGTGGATACTTAGTTTACAAAGAACCTGAAACCAAGCAAGCTTAACTGAAGACTGTCCGAGATAAAGCTGGTTTATCTTATCACTTTTATGATTTTTAGGGTTTTTCACTATTTTTGTTTGTTGTATGATTACCCTATGTTAATGCATCAATACAAATGCAGCAAACAAATGCACACACAATTCATTCATCCACGAGTAGAGCCACGCTATTTTCGAGGTGGGGTTTTCCTGCAGAAACGTGCTTGGTTTAGGTGGTTCTAAACTGTTCTCACCAAGGCCAAAGGTCCCCAAGGTGCCCCCATTATAGGGATCTCTCAATCTCTCAATCCTCGAGTCATGCACGGAACTTTGTGTCAACATCCTTAGACCAAAAGAAGAGAGTTATCACCTTGAGTTGGTGGTTTCCGACAACAGTTGTAGCCCCGTGTGCCAACAAGCCGGTCGTATCTGCCACCCAATTCCTATAGGTATTCACTCTTGCCCCCGTGTATAGAGGGACTGTTGTGTGCAAGGGTTTTTGTGTGCAATTTATATTTCAGACAATCTGCAGAAAATAATCATATAGCAGTTATTAAAGCCATACAATAAAACATACGGAAGAGGGTAAAGGCGTAATTTCAAATCTTTACTTAGTTTGAGTTTATCCGTCACTAAATGGGATCAACTCTCTAGCTTCCCCAGTGGAGTCGCCATCTGTCGCCGCCGTCCGTTCTGACGTCTAGGGACATCTCGAACGTTTATGCGATCGATCGCGAAAAGATGGTTAGACTCGCGTTTTTTGTTAAAATATGTTCATTGCTTCCGAGGTGTTCAACAACTGAACTATCCTCTAATAAAAGCAAGGTTTTCGAAAAGGGGTTCTTATGGAGTCGCCACCAATGTTTTGACCATAAATATTGGAAAAGGATAAAAAGGCGTTGATTTTAATAAAAACCAAACTTGGCCATTATAACCAGAGTTAGGTAAGGGAGTTAGTTACGTGTGGGGAAGGTGTTAGAACCCCACAACGCCCCTTTCGGGTTCCCTATGACGGATTAATTCATTTAAGTGAAGATTACGAGAAATTATGCGATTACCCTATTTTATTGCATAATATTGAAAAAATGATTATCTACATGACTTTATTTTATATTGCATACATAAAGCAATAAATAAAGCAGTAAAAGAGAAGAGAAATGAAAAGAACCTCCGTAGCAAGCTTTGTATTACAAATCTTGAAATGTGAGGATGCGTTTTGGCAATCCCCCGCTCTACAAAGATTCTCCTCCCCGAATACAAGATCGACTCTACTAAATTTTATTGAAGAATTGAATGCTGGAATATAATTCCTTAACTGATTGTTACCTTATTAAGGCAATCAGAGAGTTCATTCGAAGTAGGAAGAGAAGACAAGTACTTGGAGTTGTCTGGGGTGTGAAAAAGTGGCAAATGAGCCTCCTATTTATAGTTTTCGTAGCCTGGCAGCTTGGGACGGCCGTCCGGGGCTTGGAAATCAAGGATGAGCGTCTAGAGAAGTTGGGACGGTCGTCTGGGATTTGGGACGGTCGTCCCATTCAAATTCTGGCCCTGAGACGTGCGTCTCAACTTTGGGACGGGCGTCCCACTTGCAAGTTGTGGTTTGGGACGGCCGTCTCACCCTTGGGAAGGCTGTCTCAACTTGTTTTTGCCAGCTTTTGTGTTCTGAGACCCCCGGGAAGCTTTCCTTTCTTTATTCGGACGTCGATTGATGCCGATAGACGCCCGTTGAAGCTTTATCTTCATATAGGAAGTCTTCTTGGCCTTTATTGAGATGCTGGGCGAACTTTATCTTGTTATAGGAAGTCTCCTTAGCCTTTATTGAGAGGTCAGGCAAAATTAGGGGTCTACATGGAAAAATCTTTAAGAACATTTTAACCTGTTAATTCTGCGATTCAATCAATTAAAATTTTGACAACATATGAACATTTCCTATTTTAAGTGATTTTAACAGATTGAAACTTCTTTTTAACAGATTGAAAAACTCAGTTTGTTCTTTTAATGCTTAAAGGTTGGTTTTTCATGCAGTAAAATAAGTTCAATGAGATGCATCATTTAAAGGCGCTTATCACAAGATCTATTGAACAATCAAGAGATTAAATTCTAAACCTATAACCTATTCACCTACACACCCACAAAACTAAACTCTATAAACTCTATGTCCTCAGCAAATCCAACAAGTGCTTCATTCCTTTCCTCATACGGAAGTCGATTGATGCCGATAGACGTCCACCGAAGCTTCATCCTCAGATAGAAAGTCTTCTTAGCCTTTATTGAGAGGCCGGGAAAAATTAGGGGTCTACAGCTACCCCCCTTCACTTGCCTGACTAACTGTTGGCCTAATGTGCCCACAAAGTTAGTTGGTAGGTGAAGGAGTTAACCCTTTTTGCCTGGTCATCCTTCGGATGCTCCTTTGCTGAATATTGCTGATCCTCCGAATGATTAATATTTTTGATAGGTACCAACCCCTATCTGGTTTGAGCCTTCTTTTATAAGGCTCTGGTGAGTACTTACCCTCACCAGGTACGAGTCTGCATTTTGCTAAACTCTTGTGGGTACTTACCCCCACTAGGTATGAATCCGCTTTTGCTAGATTCTGATGAGTACCTACCCTCATCCGGTACGAACCCCGTTCTACAAGGCTCTTGTGGGTACCTACCCCCACCTGGTACGAATCTGCATTTTGCTAGATTCTGATGAGTACCTACCCTCATCTGGTATGAACCCTATTCTATAAGGCTCTTGTGGGTATCTACCCCCACCTGGTATGAATCTACATTTTGCTAGATTCCGATGAGTACCTACCCTCATCCGGTACGAACCTTAACCTATAAGGCTCTTGTGGGTACATACCCCCACCTAGTAGGAACCCTGTTCTGCAAGGCTCTTGTGGGTACCTACCCCCACCTGGTACGAACCCCATTCTGCAAGGCTCTTGTGGGTACCTACCCCCACCTAGTACGAACCCCGTTCTGCAAGGCTCTTGTGGGTACCTACCCCCACCTGGTACGAACCCCGTTCTGCAAGGCTCTCAGGATGCTCTTTTTGGTGGTCAATCCTATGGTTGATGCGTACAAACCCTCATCTAGTTTTGGATATGTGTAGGCGGCTTACTGTTTCTGATCATGCACCATTCCATGGGGAGTGATTGATTTTTTCTTTTTGACTTTTCTGTTTTAGTCATCCGACTTTGCCGGGGATTTTTGTTTTTGGCTTTTCTGTTTAGCCATCCAGTCTTGCCGGGGATTCTTTGTTTTTGGCTTTTCTGTTTAACCATTCGGTCTTGCCGGGGATTCTTTGTTTTTGGCTTTTCTATTTAGTCATCTGGTCTTGCCGGGGATTTATTTGTTTTTGGCTTTTCTATTTAGCCATCTGACATGTTGATTGTCGAGGATGATTTGTTGGTTGCCTCTTATTTAGGCAGGAATCCATTGGGGATTTTTATTTTTTATTATTGTACCTCTTTATGTAGGCAGATGCTTCACTGATGGAGGCTTTATGCTTTGGGCTTGTATTGCCTTTTGCATCGGTTGATTTCCCGTTTCTTGGGGATATTGGCTCTTTGCTTGCCAGGTATTGCCTATATATTTATAGGCAATTAACTTCTTGAGGATATGAATTTGCAATTTTGCCTTTGTTGATAGGCTCACTAGGAATAGTTTTTTCTTTTTTGATGATCCACCGGGGAATTGATTGCTTTCCCGGGGATCTATTTTGATTTGCCCCCTAGGGAGGAATGGAGTTTTTGACTCCTTGTCGGATGTTGTTATTTTGAGCTGGCTTTGCCTATGCTCTTATTTCACTGGAGAATGGGTTTTCTGATTATTTTTCCTTTTTCTCGCGTTTTTTCTTTTTTTCACGATTTTGAAATTTTCCTTTCTTAAATGCGTGCGCCTTTTTTAATTTCATCTATGCACGCAGGCTTTTTTATTATCTATTGGGGATGAAGAGATTTTCTTCTTTTTCTCTTTTCTTTTTTGGCGATCCACCAAGGAGCTCGTTGGCTTCCTGGGGGATCCAAATTTGATTCGATTTTTATGACGGAGTCTTGGCTCCTTAGCTTTGTGCAACTCTTTATTGAACTGGAGGATGGGAATTTTCTTGTTTTCCTCGTTTTGTAGATTTTTCTGAGATGCTCTACTTGGGGATTTTTATTCTGCCTTTTTCTGTTGTGGCCTTTATTGGGGAATGAAAGATTTTTCTTTTCTTTCTTTTTGTTGAACCCCTGGGGATATGGAGATTTTGACTTCATATCTTCTTTGGTTGGTCATTATTCTCCTTTTGAAATAGCAGAGATTCTGGATGAATGTGCTTGATGACTCATGTGGTGATGAAGCTGAGTCGTGAGGTAATCTTTTGTTTTGCCTCTGGAATAGGCAAGGATCCGCTTGAGGATGATCAAGCCTTTCTGTAGGCTTTTCTATGTTGATGGCTTCCTTTTTCTTGGAGTGAAAGGATGGTGGTTGAAGCTTCGAATGACTATGTTTGACGACTCATGTGGTGGTGTTGAGTCATGGAGTAATTTTTATTTTGTCTTTGGAGTAGGCAAGGATCCGTTTGGAGATGATCGAGCCTTTCCGTTGGCCTCTCTTTTTTCGATTTACCTTCTTTTATTGGGGTAGAAGGTTAGAGCTAGTTTCCTTGAAGCTCTTTATTCTGCTGAAATGGTTTTGATTTCGCCTTTTCTTTCGCGATTTTGATTTTTTCGCGAGTTATTTGAAATCTGGCTTTTTGATATATCACGTGTGCCTTTTTATTTTATTATAATAATTTTTTGTACATGTGGGCTTTTGGAATGTAAATAGAAATAAAAACTTTTTATTTATTACTTCCCCTTTTTCTTTTTTCGGGTGATACATTCAAGCATTAATAGAAAATATCTAAAAACATCCTAATCATCTGCTTCTGGGCTGGAGTGGGAGGATGGTGCTGGCGAAGGGATGTGATGGAGCATGCGGCGCTGGAACCTTGCCTGAGTCTGGACCATATTTTCTATTTGGCGGTCCATCCTTTCTTGCCTCATGGTCAGTTGACTGAACTGTTGTCGCATGAACTGGAATTTCCCTTCATGTAGGCGTGCTCATCATCCATACGTCAGTATAAGCCGGCGAAGTCTCGATCATATGTTTGTTGTTGGGACTCCGAAGTCGCGGGGATATCCTGTGGTACGTCAAAATCACGTATATCTAGTGAAATTGAGATTATGGGGTTCAAAATAAACCCTGATCCTTGTCGACTAAGGATGTTCATGTGGACCAGTATTCCCCCATTAATCGGTTATGGTTGGAGGCTAGCTGGAATGTCTTCTCCGTCAGTACATCCCCAATATTCAACTAAAGGGGTGAGAAAAGGAGCCATCATGATAGCTCCTGTTGAGCCACGAGTTCCATAATCCTTTAAGGCTTTCAGGAAGGCATACCCTGGGTTACATCGATGCCTCTGCCGCATACAATAGACAATAAAGAGATTAGCCAACGTCACCTTTCCTTGGCTTTCCTTCCGGCTATGTATGGTCTCAGCTAGCAATTTGTGGCATATGTGAAGCGGAGGAGAAAAAGCTGCACCCTTTAGATGTGACGACAGGTTTTGTGCTCCGGTGAGTTCTTTCCACATGTTGGTGGTAGTGAGAGCAGCGGGTTTCTCATAGTATGCAGATCTATATTCTGGTGTTCTCGTATCTGTTCGTTGGCAGAAACCCATTATGACATTGAAGTCATCCAGCAGGGTGGTCCGATATGCCCCATCCATCCAATAAGAGACAGCTTGAGTAGGTGGCACTTCGGGGGTCATGGACGCCATCTCCACCAGATTGACGGAGGCAAGGAATTCCAGCGTGGCAGTACGGTGGATTCGAGCGGGTGGCTCACAAAGCAGAAAATCCCATCCTATGTTTTGGATGAACCATCTAACATCTTGATCCCAGCCGAATGTAGTTAGGATTTAAAAATCCAAACGTAGCATGGGATGCCAGGAATATTGTTGGATATTTGCCAACCTCTGTTGATGTGATTCTTCCAGCAGGGTGTTGGTGATGGGAATTCCTCTGGTAGAGGTCCGGGTGCATTTCCTCCTAGATGAAGCCTCTCCACGCTCCATTTTGTGCCTCACTAACTCAAGAATTCTAGAAGTGTGTAGAAAGGGAGAAGAAGCAAGATGGTATGCTTGGAATGGGGTGCAAATGCAAGGTTCCGCGCCTAGAACTTATAGGAGAAGTCAGGAAAGTCGGAACGGGTGTCTGGGAAGTGGGACGGCCGTCTCACTCAAATTTTTGCCCTGGGACGGGCGTCTCAAATGTGGGACGGGCGTCCCACTTGAAATTTGCTGTTTGGGACTGCCGTCTCGACCCTTGGGATGGGTGTCCCGAGCTTTATAAGTTGGTTTTCATGTTTTTTGATGAGAAGGAAGATAGGACTCCATTCATTGATGTTTTAATGCATGTAATGTTTCATGATATGCGTCCTACGATCTATTTCAGTTAATATTTTGAAAGTTTTAACTAACGTGCTTTGACTTCGGGCGCATTCTTGGTGTAGTGCCTTTTTGTCATCATGTTTCTTGATCAACAAGCTTAACTGTACTTATTTGCCGTATCAGACTTTTCTTGCTATATCCGGAGAGTAATCTTTTGTTCGTAGGGCAACTGCCATGTCAATGCCCCTCTTCCTTTCCTTAGGGGTTTCAACCTTCCTATTGATCACTATGTATCCACATTCCCCTTTATTACTTGAATGCTTTATAGTGAAATGGTCAAGAGAAGAGAAAGAAAAGGACTTATAACAAGGGCTTGTGTTTTAGAGGGATATATATTTTTTGTAATAGAGGTTTTCTGTAAGAATGGCTAGCCAAGGTTGGTCGGTGTTTAGGCTAGTTTAAACAAACATTTTGTTCTTATGATGTGGCGTCTTTATTTACTGCTTTGTGCCTTTTTGTGATTTGATTAACTTTCCTATTCCGCCCTTTCAGGTTTTCAGTCTAGGATGTTGTGCTTATGTCCTAACTTTTGTCTAGGTTTCCTTTTTGTATTATTTTTAGGAATACCTAGCGAACTTTTTGTAACCCTAACTTTTGCCCAGGCTACCCTTTATTATTATTCGGGTCTCCTGTCGGGTTGACCCTAACTTTTGTGTAGCCCCCTTTGTGGGTTTCCCGCCGGGTATTTTGCCCTTTTATTTTTTTGTCTTAGCCTTTGGCCTTGACGAACTTTTTTTTATATATATATTTTGCACAACATTGTCAAAACTTGGTTCTATCAAGATAGATCTTATTCGTGTTTCTAGTTAATCAATCGTATTTGACTTTGTTTTGTGATGCTTTGATTGTTTTGACGCATTTAGAACAAAACGTTTATCTAAACATTGTTTATATAAAATGAGGTATAGACATTTTTAGCAAGAAGAGAAGCAGATCGTAAGAATAGCATTCTTTTGTAATTTTGGGGAAATGTGTGCCCTAGAGATGCTCGGGGACCGGGCCTACCCCGAGGAGTGATCTCTAATAGTCATTAGGTTTACATCCCTTAGAATTGGAAGAAGGACACCTAATGACTAACACTACCCTTTGCGCTAATACCCCTCCTTTTTGGAATATCGTCTTTGAGGGGTAAGACTTCCCTGTTTTCCATATAGTTTGATCTTTTATAGGGTCGTACCCTAAACCATACTTTAAAGGGTTATCTTTGAAATCTGGTGGCTCTTTTATTCCTTGAGCATTCTTTCTGAGCCCCTGTCCTAGGTGATATCCAAATCTTTTCATCATATGGGCCACTTTTGTATTACTAGGAAGTCTTTCTGTGTTGGCAATTTCGAGTGCTTGAAAAGATGTTTCAAGAGCCTCTTCAGCTGCATCCACATATGGTTGGACAGACGGATTGCTAATCAAAATATCTTCTTCAGCTTGAACCGTGATGAGTTTATCATTTTTCACAAACTTGACTCTCTGGTGGAGCGTTGAAGGTATTGCCTTAGCACTATGAATCCAAGGTCTACCAAGGAGACAACTATATGCTGGAGTGATATCCATCACATGGAAGTCTATGTTAAAAATAGTAGGGCCAATTTGGATTGGTAGACTAATCTCCCCTACCACTTCACGTCTTGATCCATCAAAGGCTCAAACAATTGTGTTACTCGGGCGCATGTCGGTTCCTTGCACTATTATCTTGTCAAGTGTGCATTTAGGCATAACATTTAAAGATGACCCATTATCCATAAGAACTTTGGAAATGAGATATTCCTTGCATTTGACAGAGATATGTAAGGGCTTGTTATGATTTGACCCTTCTAAAGGGAGTTCTTCATTTGTGAAGGTAAGATGATCATTGGCTGTAATGTTACCAATGATCCCTTCAAACTTGTCTTGGGATATTGCATGCGGAACGAATGATTCATTCAAAACCTTTAATAGTGTGTTTCGGTGCGGCTCCGAACTCATTATAAGTGATAACAAAGTTATCTTTACAGGAGTGCGATTGAGTTGATCGATGATGGAGTACTCACTTTGTCTTATGTACTGGAGTAACTCATCTGTCTCCTCCTTGGATTCTTTTTCTTCTTCAGCCTTATTTTTTACCTTATCTTTAGGAATTTTATCTTGTAATTCCTTGGGGGAGTATATTCTTCCACTTCTGGTCATGCCCCCAATACCGGCTATGTTGGAGATATCTTGATTGACTAGTGATTCTTCTGCGTATCTCCAAGGTACAACTTTGTTTGATGAATAAGGGAAAGGATGAGGCTTGAATAAACGTAAAGGCGTTATTGCCTTTTCCCTTTTATCGATTGGAATGACCAACGATGCTTGTTTGTTATCATCTTTGGGTCTATCGACCGTTGTAGAGATTTTGATGATGAAAGACTTATTTTCCATTTATTCTGATTTGTAGAAAGCACATCAATTAATTCTTTCTTTTTATTATCTTTATTATTAAAATGAGGAGGGATGTATGAATGTATGCAACTTATGAATGCAATAGACAGTTTAAGGATAATCCTTTTTTATTTTATCTAGAAAGTGTTCATCCTTCTATACAATGCTTTGAAGTAAGTGTTGACAAAAACGGAGAAGCTTGAAGAATCCCCTAGGTAAATTAGGCTTTCTTCGTAATTCATCTTACGCTACTCTCACATGATTTATGAGCGCCTTAACTTGCTCATGTACCGCCTGGCTCATATTTTCATTATATCGTCGAGCCTCTTTTATCTTTTCTTCCTGATGAACGATCAAGGCTTGTTGTTGGTCAGACCTCTCTATTACTTGGTCTCTTTCACGAAGTAATTGACCATACTAAGCTAATCCATCTCTTTCTTTATCATGTAGCTCATCCAGGTTTTCTCTATATCTTTTAGCAGTTTCCCACCACTTTTGTGCTTCTGACCGAGTTTATGCTTGGTCATCTTGTATTAACTTGATCATTTTTGCCTGTTTTGCAAGCGCACTTTCAAGATGTGCTATTTCATCATTCATGTCCCGGAATAGACTATCTTGTTCAAGCTTCGGAATTTTCAATGCTTTTTTAGTCTCTTCTTGGTAATCAGCACAATCATTCTTAAGGCGTTCTATCTCATGATCCTTCTTTTTACATTGCCTTTTTAAACCATCTATTATAAGGGTTGATTCTTGCTCTTTCTCTTCAAAAGCCCTCAACTGAGCTTCCATTACTTCTACCCTTTTATTTAAGGCATTGACCTGCAATTGTAGCTCTTCATTAACTAATGTTGTAGTGAATGTAGCAGATGGTTGGGGTATCCTTCTACTTTTCCTCCATTCCTCATATTCATGGGACGTAGACACTTGAACCTTTCCGAGTTCTTTATCTCCTATATAGACTGGTCTTTCTCATGCTTTCCGGACAGTAGATACTTCTTCAAAGCTATGGGAGTAATAGCATAGACTCAGCCCTCTAAGCTCTTCTTGAGTTGGCACAGTCTGGGTTCTCATGAGTTGTCTCATAGCTATCTTGGGAGAGTAAGCTATGCAACCCCTGAGGCCTAGTAGTGGTATGCTCAGGTAATCTCCGCATCGTATAAGAACATAACCGGGTCGGAACCAAGGGCAAACCCATGATACATGCCGTATTTTCCAGTTTTCTAACTCGATTTTCCATTCTAAAGCTTGATGATGTTGAAGAGGGATTTTCGAAAAACTCCTTAAAGGATCAGCGAATATGCCCATATAGCTTGCAACGTAGAAGTGAGTAATGCCCCATACATATAGTAATGAAGTACAACATCTAAGTGTTTTCCCCTGTTTCTGTCGGCAAAAATCTACTGAAAGCAGGGTATCGACGAGAATTGCAGGTATAGGGCTCTTAGAGTATACATCCCAGGCAAAGAATGCATCTATTGCAGCATGATCCACAACGTTCACATGAAATGAGAATAATATGATTCCGAACATTGTCAATGCTAAAGTTTTGTTGAAGGTTGACCAATCTTTCTTTTCAGCCAAAGAGATTAAGTGGTCATCTATTATTGACATTTTCCAACCTCGGATGTTCCCTTTTCCCTCTAAGATAGATTGATAAGGAGGCAATCGTATAATAGTAGCAACCTTATTCACAACAACATATACTCCTGAGTAGACATAGACCCCTACTGACTGAGGCCATCTAACCATGAGTTCATATTCTTCTAAGGTTGGTACTAAATCGAACTGTGAAAACTCAAAGCAGTGCAGGTCGGGATTCCAGAAGTGGACCAATGCTCTAACAAAGATAGGATCGATGCTAATTTTCAGGAGGTCAAGAATCCTTCCATAAGATTTCTCAAAATTAGCACTGACCTCTGGCGGCATATATGTACACAACTGCCTTAGCTTCTCTACACGGCATAGAAGGATTTCCACTTTCTTTAACTGTCTATTACTGGATCCCTCCATTATCTAAAATAAATGAAAATGCATGATATGAGGATGAGTCTTTGTAAATGTATGCATGTGAGTGTTTGTTTTTTCTAAGTATTATCATGTTTTATTCCTAGTATGATACATAATAGTGCTTGGTTTTTTCTTGAAAAGGAAACTATCTATATGAATGTTTATGGATTTTGATGAAGAGAGTCCTATTTTCTTCTCTTATTATTTTTATGAACAAATATTGTATGAATAATAATACTTTGTCAAAAATCTTTTTATTGTAAGAGGTATTTTTATTGGTTTTAATCGTTTTTATATGTAACCCTTTATCTCTTCCGTTGGTCAACGTGGCTACTTAGCTTACAAAGAACCTGAAACCAGGCTAGCTTACAATATCACCTTGAGTTGGTGGTTTTTCGACAACGTTTGTAGCCCCGTGTGCCAACAAACCGGTCGTATCTGCCACCCACTCCCTATAGGTATTCACTCTTGCCCCCGAGTATAGAGGGACTGTAGTGTGCAAGGGTTTTTGTGTACAATTTATATTTCACACAATTTGCAGCAAATAATCAGGCAACAGTTATTAAAGCCATACAATAAAACATACAAAGAAGGGTAAAGGCGTAATTTCAAATCTTTACTTAGTTTGAGTTTATCTGTCACTAAATGGGATCAACTCTCTAGATTCCGTAGTGGAGTCGCCATCTGTTGCCGCCGTCCGTTTTGACGTCTAGGGACATCTCGAACGTTTATGCGAGCGGTTGCGAAAATATGGTTTAGACTCGCGTTTAATTTTTACAATGTGTTCATTGCTTCCGAGGTGCTCAACAATTGAACTATCCTCTAATAAAAGCAAGGTTTTCGCAAAAGGGTTCTTATGGAGTCGCCACCAATGTTTTGACCATAAACATTGGAAAAGGATAAAAAAGCGTTGATTTTAAGAAAAACCAAACTTGGCCATTACAACTAGAGATTGGAGTTAGTTACGTGTGGGGAAGGTGTTAGCACCCCAACGATGCCCCTTTCGGGTTCCATATGACGGATTAATTCATCAAGTAAAGATTAAGAGAAATTACGCTATTACCCTATTTTATTGTACAATATTAAAAAATGGCTATCTACATGATTCTATTTTCTATTACATATAGAAAATAGTAAATAAAGCAATAAAAGAGAATAGAAGTGAAAAGAACCTCTGTAGCAAGCTTTTTATTATAACTCTTCAACTGTGAGGATGCGTTTTGGCAATCCCCCGCACTATAAGGACTCTCCTTCCCGAATACAAGACCGACTCTACCAAAATTTTAAGAAGAATTGAATGCCGGAAGAATCTTTCTTAACCGATTGTTACCTTCTTAGGCAATCAGAGAGTTCATTCGAAAGAGGGAGAGAAGACAAGTGTTTGGTGTGTGCAAAAACGCTCAAATGAGCTCCTATTTATAGTTTTTTCAGCCTGGAAGCTTGGGACGACCGTCTGGGGTGCAGAAAATAGGGATGGTCATCTACAGAGGTCGGGACGATCGTCTGGGATCTGGGACGGTCGTCCCAAGTGTCAAAATTGGGTGGGACGGCCGTCTGGCATGTGGGACGGCCGTCTGGACTGACTGGGATGGCTGTCCCGACTTCTGGGATGGCTATCTCGAGTGTTTTGGCCAGATTTTATGTTCTGGGACTCCCGGGAAGCTTTCCTTTCCTCAGACGGAAGTCGATTGATGCCGATAGACGTCCACCGAAGCTTCATCCTTGTAGACCCCAAATCTTGCCCGGCCTCATAATAAAGACCAGAAGACCTCCTTTTCGAAGATGGATGAAGCCTAAGAAGCCATTAGGAGAGACTATTAGGCCCCATACTAGGATAAGAGGGATTTTCTGCATGTAAATAAGGATTTTCCTCTTTTAGGGTCGAGACCGCCGTCTCGCTTATCGAGACCACCGTCTCGCCACTTCTGCAAGTCGAGACCGCCGTCTCATTTGGCGAGACTACCTTCCCGGTTGGCGAGACGGCCTTCTCGCCATTTTTGCAAGGCGAGACGGCCATCTCGAATGGCAAGACGACCGTCTCGACCTTGTCAGACAAGACCGCCGTCTCAACCTGACAGGCGCGAATCCCTATAAATAGCCGCACCTTCACCATCATTTCACATAGTTCTCTCACATTCTCTTCTATCACTTCCTCAAATTCTCTTCCTAAAACCCCTCTGAAGCATTTCCGGAGTTTTCTGAGAGTTTTTTAGAGTTTTTTATAGCGTTTTCGAGAGATTTTCGATGCTGTAAAGAGTGAAGGGCTGCCAAAAAGCACCCTAGTTTTCAAGAAATTAATATAAAGCTTGCCTCGGAGGTTTCTACATTCTCCCTCTCTCTTTTACTATTTTATTTTTAATTATGCAATTGATATCATGGCCATGTAGTCGTAACTTTAATTTCGCAAATAAAAGGGTAAAAGCGTCTTTTCACCGATTTACTTATTTAAATAGCTGGCTTATCATAGGGAATCCGAAAGGGGCGTTGTAAGGGAACTAACACTTCCCTTACACGTAACTAACTCCCTTACCCAACTCTGGTTCTAATGACCAAAGTTGGTTTTTCGAAAATCAATGCCTTTTCACTCCTTTTCCGATGTTTCCGCTAAAAACATCGGTGGCGACTCCAGAAGAACCCTTCAAAATTAGTTCCTGGGTTAGCCCGGTTATCGGACAATCCAAGAACACTCTTTCGAAAACCTCGCCTCTAGGTTCAGCTCGATTATCGGACAACCTAAAGGCGTTGTAACCACACCAATAAAAATGCGAAAATTGGAAATTTGGAACCATCACGTTGCTTCGACCGCCTTGTTTTGACAGCGACGACAGATGGCGACTCCACTGGGAAAGCCTAGAGAGTTGATCCCATTTAGTGATGGGCCAGCCTAAATAAGTAAACCAAGAAATTATGCTTTTACCCTACCTTGTATTATAACATGTTTTAATGTTTGACTTTAATAACTATTGTTTGTTTATTTTACGCAATTGTTTGAAATACAAACTGTACACAAACCCTTGCACACAATAGTTCCCTCTATACCCGGGGGCAAGTGAGAAATCCATAGGGAGTGGGTGGTAGGTACGATTCGCTGTAGTGATGGCCTTGTGCCCACCAGAGTGATCGGAAACCACCACTCAAGGTGATAACCTTCCTCTTTTGGCACAAATACTGACTATGGCCTTAGTGCTAAGCATGGTCAGAAGGCTGGAGAGTGGGGACCCTGGAATGGGGGCACCTTGGGGGCCTTAGCCTTGGTGAGAACAGTTAGAACCTACCTTCGCCAAAGAACTTTTCTGCAGGAAAACCCTACCTCATGATTAAGATGACTTCTCACCTATTCGCGGATGACCGAATTGTGTGCGCATTTGTTTGTTGCATAGCATAACCAAACAACAGAAAAATCACAAAAATTACATTTTTGCAATAAGCACCCTTATCTCGGACAGCCTGCCTTTTAGCTAGCCTGGTTTCAGGTTCTTTGTAAGGTAAGTAGCCACATAGTCCGACAGAAGAGATAAGGGACGCTAAATACTATTCTTTCGCATAAAGCCATTTTTTTATCTCGGACAGTCTGCCTTTTAGCTAGCCTGGTTTCAGGTTCTTTGTAAGCTAAGTAGCCACGCAGTCCGACAGAAGAGATAAAAGGCTATAAAATAAAATAATAAAAATCAAATAAAAATTTGATTCCAAAATAATAAATGGGACCTTGTTCAAAAATATTATACTCATAAATCATTCATATAGATAGTCTATTTTTTCCAAAAAAAAAAAATATACACAAATACCATACATCATGTAGAAATAAAACATGATAAGTAGGAAAAATAAACACTCACATTCATACCTACAATAAGCATCATATTCATAAAACATGCATTTTGGTCTTAGAAAATGGAGGGGACTAGTAGACAATTGAAGAAGGTGGACATTCCCCGATACCATACAGAGAAGTTGGAACGGCTTTACGCGTTAATGCCACCAGAGGTCCGCTCCAACTTTGAAAAATCATATGGACGGATTCTCGACCTGCTGAAGATCTGTGTCGATCAAGTTTTTATCAGGGTACTAGTTCACTTCTGGAACTCCAGTCTTCGTTGTTTCGAATTTCCGCAGTTCGATATGGTGCCCACCTTGGAGGAGTACGAAATTATGCTGAAATGACCCAAATCAGCTAGGGTCCATATCCGCCATGGGGCATATACTCCTGTAGCACAAGTCGCTGCCATCATCCGATTGCCATTCCGGCAGACTACCCTGATTGGAAAAGGGAACATCTAGGGTTGGAAAGTCTCAATGTTAGAAGACCATCTGTCCGACTTGGCTGAAAGGGCAAAATGGGTCGCTTTTAACAAAACCCTGGCCTTAATCATATTTGGAAGGATCTTGTTTCTCTTCCATCTCAACACAGTGGATCAAGCCGTCATGGACGCCTTCTTCGCCTGGGACGTGAACTCGAAGAGTCCCTTGCCTACTATTCTTGCCGACACCTTGCTCTTGGTGGAATTCTGCCGCCAGAAGCAAGGAAAAACACTTCGTTGTTGCTCTTCACTACTCTTTGTGTGGGGCATCACGCATTTTTACGCCTCTAGTCACATGGGGATGTTCCCCGACCCTTTGAAGAGCTTCTCCAAAATCCCTCTCCAACGACACTTAACCTCAGAATGGAAGGACGAGTTGGAACAATGGGACACCAACCATTTATCCTGGGTCTGCCCTTGGTTCCGACCCGGTCCGATCCTCATCAGATGTGGAGACTATCCAAACGTACCCTTGATAGGACTCAGGGGTTGCATAGCCTATTCACCTAGAGTAGCTATGAGACAACTCATGAGGACTCAAACTACAATTTATCGAGGGGAACTCGGAGGACTGTGTTTCTTCGGAGACCCATGCACAATCGCCAACTCACTAGTCGTGAGAAAAGCATGGGAGAAACCAGTCTTTATGGGAGATAGAGACCTAGGAAAAGCTCGAGTGGCTGTCTCCAGTGACTATGAGGTGTGGAGAAAAAGAAGAGGGATGTCTCAACATCCACCTCATTCCTTACAAGTGCCAATAGTGAAGAGCTGCAAGCTCAAGTCGATGCCTTGACCCAGAGGATAGAAATCATGGGAGCTCAGATGAGGGCCCTTGAAGAAAGAGAGCAAGAATCTATCCTTACCATAGATGTTCTGCAAAGGCAATGCAAGAAAAAGGATTATGAAATAGAGCACCTCAAGGATCAGTGTGCTGAATCTAATGAGCAAGCTATCCGAGCATCCAAAGCTGCCAGAACCAGCTCGGATAGCCAACTTCAAGAAATAACCGCCAAATCAGCACGCCTTGAGGCCAAATCAGCAAAACAGGCTCAGACGATCAAGGATTTGTTGCAAGACCTCACCAGGACTCGATCAAAAATACGCCAAGAGCGAGAGGCCAATCGGAGACTCAACAAAAGTCTCGCTGAGCTACGCTGCAAAGAAAGAGACGGGCTAGCTCAGTACGACCAAGTACTACAAGAAAAGGGTCGAGCCCTTGCAAAACTCGATGAACTGCAAGCCTTGGTCATCCATCAAGAGGCGAAGATCAAAGAAGCTCAAAAGTACAGTGAACATATGAGCCAGGCGGTCCAGAAGCAAAGCAAAGCACTTGCTCGTCACGTCTGGGAAGCCGAAAGGGAATTACATAGGGATCAAGACCCGCCTGTGGGTTTCTTTAGGCTTTTCCGTTTCTGTCAAAAGTTGCTTCGTAGTATGGAATAGGGGAATGTACACCTTCCAACGGATAAATGAAAATTTTCTTTATTCAACAATTGTCTACTTGCATGCATATCATTCATTTGCATATTTAATTTCCCCTCCTTCATTCTTAATAAATAAGATAATAAAAAGGAAGGATTAACTAACACGTCTTCCAAATCAGAAGAATGGAGAGAAAGCCACTCCTAATCAAGTTTTCCCCAACGGTTGATTCACCACAAGAGGATAATAAGCCTCGACTGTTGGTCCTCACAAATAAGGAAGAGGGGGCAAGGACACCAGTGTGACTATTTATGCCACGTCCTTTCTCCTACGAGTCAAATAAAGTTGTACCATGGAAATACGGGGAATCTTCACCAGTAAGGGAAGATATCTCGAACATAGCCGGCATTGGGGGCATGACCAGAAGTGGAAGAGTCTACTCCCCCAAGGACTCACAAGAAGACGTCCCCAAAAATAAAGGAAAAAATAAAAAGACTGAAGAAAAAGAAAATAAAGAATCCAAGGAGGAGACAGAGGAATTACTCCAGTTTATAAGGCAAAGCGAGTATTCCATTATAGACCAGCTCAATCATACACCTGCAAAGATAACATTGTTATCTCTAATGATGAGCTCGGAACCGCACAAAAATGCCCTGATGAAGGTCTTGAGCGAAGCGCACGTACCTCACACCATATCCCAAGAAAAGGTTGAGAGGATCGTTGGTCACATTATGGAAAACGATCACCTCACCTGCACAGAGGAAGAACTCCCCCTCGAGGGGTCAAACCACAATAAGCCCTTGCACATCTCCATCAAGTGCAAGGAGTACCTCATCGCCAAAGTTCTTGTGGATAACGGGTCATCCTTGAACGTGATGCCCAAGTGCACACTAGACAAGTTGACTATACAAGGAACCCGTCTGCGCCCAAGCAGCACTATCGTTCGAGCCTTCGACGGATCAAAACGAGAAGTAGTGGGAGAAGTTAATTTGCCAATCCAAGTTGGACCCACTATCTTCAACGTCGATTTCCATGTAATGGATATTACTCCAGCATACAGTTGTCTCCTCGGCAGGCCTTGGATTCATGACGCTAAGGCAGTACCTTCAACACTCCACCAGAAATTCAAGTTCATAGTGGATGACAAATTGGTCACGGTCCAAGCAGAAGATGATATCCTAATCAGTGGACCGTCCACCCAACCTTATGTGGATGTGGCTAAAGAAGCCCTTGAAACATCTTTTCAAGCGCTCAAAATTGCCAACGTAGAGAGACTTCCCAAAAACACAAAGATAGCCCGCATGTTGATGAAGCATGTTACCATCCTGGCCAAGGGCTGGGGGCAGATTCCCAAGGCATGAGGGAACCCCCGTAATTCAAAGACAATCCTTCCAAGTATGGCCTAGGATATGACCCTACTAAGGGATGAACAGAAAGAGGAAAAGGGAAGTCTCCCCTCCGCACACTCAAGCAAATTTTCCGAAGCGGAGGGATGCAAGCGTCAAGAGCTACCCTAGTCATTAGGAGATCTTTTTATTCACTTAAGGGATGTAAACCCCATGATTGTTAGAGATTATCCCCCATGGCTAGCCCGACCCCCGGGCATTTTAGGGCACATATTCCCTTATTAATTAATAAAGAATACATTTCTTACTATCTGTTTCTCTTCTTCCTATTTCATGACTAGACCTCACAATAACCTTGTCTATGTAAACGAAAAGAAAAAAGAAGAATAAAAAACACATCCAAATAATCAAAGTTTTCCATTGCCATTACAGTCAAGCTAGTTGATTAGAAGCACAAAATAAGGCTTTACCTCATCATAAAGAAAGTCATGCTTCGCCAATATTGTGAAAAAGAAAATAAGTACAAAAGAAAAGCCCATAGAAGCCAAAGGCCAAAAAAGAAAAAAAGGGAAAGATACCCGGTAGGAAACCTACTAAGGGGACTACGCAAAAGATAGGGTCAACCCAGTAGGATGCCGGAACAAAAATAAAGGGTAGCCTAGGCAGAAATTAGGGTTACAAAATAAGGTCCGCTAGGATTCCCTAAACAAAAACAAAAAGAAGGAACCTAGACAAAAGATAGGGCCAAAACACAATATCCTTGTTTGAAAACCCAAAGGGCGATCTAGGGAGATCAACTAGCCATAAAAAGCAATGGAAATAAACTAAAGCGCAAGTACAAAAAAAAAAAAGAAAAAAGAAAAAAGGGAAACATTTGCTTAGACAAAAGCTTAAACACCCAGGCCTAACCCTAGCCAACCATTCTTACAAAATCCTTTCTAAATAAAATTGACCGTCTAAAACACAAGTCATTGAATTTGCCTTCTTACTTCTTTTATTGAGAGGCCGGGCAAAATTAGGGGTCTACAGGGCTTGGTCCTTTTCTTGTAGTATTTGGTCGTACTGAGCTAGCCCGTCTCTTTCTTTGCAGCGTAGCTGAGCGAGACTTTTGTTGAGCCTCTGATTAGGCTCTCGCTCTTAGCGTATTTCTGACCGAGTCCTGGTGAGGTCTTGTAACAAGTCTTTGATCGTCTGAGCCTGTTTTGCTGATTCGGCCTCAAGGCGTGCTGATTTGGCGGTTATTTCTTGAAGTTGGCTATCCGAGCTGGTTATAGTAGCTTTGCATGCTCGGATAGCTTGCTCATTAGAGTCAGCACATTGATCCTTGAGGCGCTCTATTTCATGATCCTTTTTCTTGCATTGCCTTTGCAGGCCATCAATGGTGAGGATAGATTCTTGCTCTCTTTCTTCAAGGGCCCTCATCTGGGCTCTCATGATTTCTATCCTCTGGGTCAAGGCGTCGACTTGAGCTTGCAGCTCTTCACTATTGGCGCATGTAATGAGTGAGGTAGATGGTTGAGACATCCCTCTTCTTTTTCTCCACACCTCATAGTCACTGGAGACAGCCACTCGAGCTTTTCCTAGCTCTCTATCTCCCATAAAGACTGGTTTCTCCCATGCTCTTCTCACAGCTGGTGAGTTATCAATTGTGCATGGGTCTCCAAAGAAACACAGTCCTCCGAGTTCCCCTCGGGAAATTGTAGTTTGAGTCCTCATGAGTTGTCTCATAGCTACTCTACGTGAATAGGCTATGCAACCCCTGAGTCCTATCAAGGGTACATTCGGATAATCTCCACATCTGATGAGGACTGGACCGGGTCGGAACCAAGGGCAGACCCAGGATAAATGGTTGGCATCCCATTGTTCCAACTCGTCCTTCAATTTTGAGGTTAAGCATCGTTGGAGAGGGATTTTTGAGAAGCTCCTCAAAGGTTCGGGGAATATCCCCATGTGACTAGAGGCGTAAAAATGTGTGATGCCCCACACAAAGAGTAGTGCAGAGAAACAACGAAGTGTTTTTCCTTGCTTCTGGCGGCAAAATTCCAACGAGAGTAAGGTGTCGGCAAGAATTGTAGGCAAGGGACTCTTCAAATTCACGTCCCAAGGGAAGAAGGCGTCCATGACGGCTTGATCCACTGTGTCGATGTGGAAGGGAGATAAGATTGTTCCAAATATGATTAAGGCCAGGGTTTTGTTAAAAGCAACCCATTATGCCCTTTCAGCCAAAGTGGATAGATGGTCTTCTAACATTGAAACTTTCCAACCCTGGATGTTCCCTTTTTCTATCAGGGTAGTCTGCCGGAATGGAAATCGGATGATGGCAGCAACTTGTGCTGCAGGAGTATATGCCCCGTGGCGGATATAAACCCCAGCTGATTTAAGCCATTTGAGCATAATTTCATACTCCTCCAAGGTGGGCACCATGTCGAACTGCGGGAATTTGAAGCAGTGCAGACTAGAGTTCCAGAAGTGAACTAGTACCCTGATGAAAACTTGATCGACACAAATCTTTAGTAGGTCGAGAATCCGTCCATAGGATTTTTCAAAGTCGGAGCGGACCTCTGGTGGCATTGTTGTGCAAAGCCGTTCCAACTTCTCAGTATGGTACCGGGGAATGTCCACTTTCTTCAACTGTCTACTAGTCCCCTCCATTTTCTAAAACCAAATGCATGCTTTATGAATATGATGCTTATTAAATGAATGTGGGTGTTTATTTTCCTATTTATCATGTTTTATTTCTACATGATGTATGGTATTTGCGTATTTTATTTTTTAGAAAATAAACTACCTATATGAATGATTTATGAGTATAATGTTTGTGAACAAGGTCCCATTTATTGTTATGAATTGTTTTTTATTTATTTATTTATTTTATAGCCTTTATCTCTTCTATCGGACTACGTGACTACTTAGCTTACAAAGAACCTGAAACCAGGCTAGCTAAAAGACATATTGTCCGAGATAAAAATGACTTTATGCGAAAGAATAATATTTAGCGTTGTCGCCGCCGTCAAAACGAGGGCGGTCGGAGCGACGCGATGGTTTTCGACTTTCCATTTTTCGCGTTTTTCGCGTTCAGTCCGATAACCGGGCTGAACCTAGGGGCGAGGTTTTCGAAAGGGCGCTCTTGGATTTTCCGATAACCGGGCTAATCCAAGAGCTAGTTTTGGAGGGTTCTTTGGAGTCGCCACCGACGTTTTTACTGGAAACATCGGAAAAGAATTTAAAAGGCGTTGGTTTTCGAAAAACCAACTTTGGTCATTAGAACCAGAGTTGGGTAAGGGAGTTAGTTACGCGTAAAGGAAGTGTTAGTTCCTTTACGATGCCCCTTTCGGGTTCCCTATGATAGGCCAGCTATTCTGAATAAATAAACTGGAACATATGCTTTTACCCTTTTATTGTACGGAATTTAAAGATTATGACTACATGCCCTAATGTCTACTGCATAATTTAAATAAAACAGTAAAAGATAGATGGAGAAAGTAGAAACCTCCGAAGCAAGCTTTTCTATTAACTTTTTGGAAATTAGGGTGCTTTTTGGCAACCCTCCACTCTTGTACAGCGCTGGAACCTCTCAAAAAACGCTATAAAAACCTCTAAAGACACTCAGAAGCTCCGGAAATGCGTTGGAGGGATTCTAGAGAGAGAAACTAGTGATGTGACTAGAGAGAGAGTGAGAGAGGTGTGTGAAATGAGGGGAATGGAGGCCCTATTTATGGGGATTCGCGCCTGTCAGGTCGAGACGGGTCATCTCGTCTGACAAGGTCGAGACGACGGTCTCGCCTTGCAGGAACGTCGAGACGACGGGCTCGCCCTTCGCGAGTGGCGAGACGGCCGTCTCGCCAAACGAACGGCGGTCTCGCCATCCACGCAAGGCGAGACGGCAGTCTCAAATCCAAGACGGTGGTCTCGACCTTAAAAGGCGAAAATCCTTATTTTTGGACTAAAAATCTCTCCTATCCTAGTATAGGGCCTAATAGTCTCTCCTAGTGGCTTCCTAGGCTTCGTCCATCTTTGGAAAGGAGGTCTTCTGGTCTTTATTGTTAGGCCGGGCAAGATTTGGGGTCTACAGCTGCCCCCCCCTTTACCCGACTAGTCGACTGCTGGCCTTCTGTGCCAGGTAGATTGACTGGAGGGTAAAGGAGTTGACCCTCTTGCCCGGTTGTCCTTCAGATGTCCCGACTTGTGGCGGTCGATCCTCTGGGGAAAAGTGTGTTGTGCGCCTCCAGGATGCTCCTTCTGGCGGTAGCTGATCCCTTCGGCTGATGAGTATGAACCCCCATCTGGTTTTGACGAGTATGAACCCCCGCCTGGTAAGCCCTCTTCTGTAAGGCTTGATGAGTACACACCTCCATCTGGTGTTTGACGAGTATGAACCCTCGTCCGGTAAGCCCCCTTCTGTAAGGCTTGATGAGTACACACCCCCATCTGGTGTTTGTGCCTCCGGATGCTCCTTCTTGTGGTAGCTGATCCTTTGGCTGTGGTGGCAGCTTACTGTTCTAGCTCATGCGCCGACTGACTCCATGGGGAGTGATTTCTATTTTGGTAAATGTTTTTGGACCTTTCTGGTAAAGTCTTCCGGTGTGCCGGGGATTCTTTGGTTTTTTTTTTTTTTGGCTTTTCCTGATAGCCATCCAGCTTGTTATTTGCTGGGGATTCTTTGTTTTTGATCCTTTGGTAGTGGTCATTCGACTTTGCTGGTTGTCGGGGATTTTTTATCTTGGTGACACCTATTGAGTAGGCAGAAATCCTCTAGGGATTTGCTGATCTTGGTGACACCTCTTGAGTAGGCGGATATCCATTGAAAATTTGTTGATTTTGATGGTGCCTCCGAGCAGGCAGATACTCCATTGAGTTTCTAGTAATGCCTCTGAGTGGGCAAATGCTTCATCAGAAGTGAAGACTTTTGGCTGCATTTGTTTTGCCTCTGACTAGGCTGATATTCCCCTATGGGGATGCTGGCTCTTGCTTGTCAGGTCTTGCCTATGTGTAGGCAAATGACATTCTGAGGATGAATCTGAAGTTTTTCCTTTGCAGTAGGCTCATTGGGGATGATCTTTCTTTTTTATTGATCCACCGGGCAATTGTTTGACTTCCCGGGGGTCAGATTTTGGTAGCCCCTTTGATCCCAGGAATTGATTGATCCTTAATTGATGTGGGTGCGAGCTGGCTTTTGTGGTGCTCTTATTCTGTTGAAGGAATGGAATTTCCAATTCCTTCTTTTTGATTTTTTCTTTTTCTGAGGTGACCCACTTAGGGAGCAAGGATTTTCATTTGATTTCGCCTTTTTCCGCGATTTATCTCTTTTTTTTCGCGATTTGAAATTTGGCTTTTTCGGGATAATGCGTAAGCCTTTTTACTTTTTAGTCTCTTTTTATTATGCTGGCTTTTTCCTTCTTTTTGGGAGGTCCATTAGGGATGAAGTTTTCTTTCTTTGGTGATCCACCAGGGAATTTAGTGACTCCCTGGGATCTGATTTTTCTTTTCTAGGGATGGAGTCTTGGTTCCTTGATTGATGTTGATGCGAGCTAAACTTGTGAAGCTCTTATTCCACTAGAGAATGGGAATTTCTGATTCTTTTTTGTAGACTTTTTAGGAGATCCACTTGAGGATTTTTATTCGGCCTTCTCTGTTGTTGCCTTTTCTTTTGGACATCCTCTGGGGATGACTAAGCCTTTCTGTCAGCTTTTCTTTTATGATGTTTGATGATTGTGCCCTCTTTTATTGGGTGATCATTGGAGCTTTGGCTTCTGGAAGCTTCTTATGACAACTCGCTCTTCTTTCTTGAGGGAGAGAAATGTTTGGAGACTTATTACTTTCTTGTGCCTTCTTTTCTGGGTAGAAGGATGGTAGCTGGAGCTCTTGATTTTCAAAAGCTCTTATTCTGCTGAGTCGCTTGATTGACGACTTGCTCCATTTTCTTGAGGGCATTATTTGGAGACTCAGTCTCAGTGATCCTGTTTTCAATCACAAACATGGAGCTAGTCTCCTTCTATGCATGAATGCTTTTCGTTTTTTGTTATTTATCTGAAGTAATTTTTATTTCTTTCATTTTTTACATTAACAAAGTCGTTTTGTGCGACTACTTGTGTGTGGATGCCCTAAATGCAATCTATTCTTTTTGATTGATGCATCTGGAAAAGTGACTGGCATTCTCCTGCTGGACTTTCATGATTATGATGAAGGACCCCTCTCTTTTATTCATTTTTTGGTTTAGCCCTATCTTTTGCCTAGACCGCCCTTTTTGGGGTTTTCGGTCTAGCGGACTGCCTTAATTTTTGCCTAGGATATCTTAGCGGGCTTTTTTCCTTTTTTATGAATGCCCTAACTTTTTCCTAGACCTCCCTTTGCGGGTTTTCGATCTAGCGGGCTACCCTAACTTTTGCCTAAGAATCTCCTAGCAGGCATTATTTTTTATTTTTATTTTTCTCATTTCTCTTTTCTTTTTGAGAGAAAGGACCCTATGCATGTATGCAATGTTTGTGATATGCATCCTATAATACTATTTCAATTAATTTTTCAAAAGGATTAACCAATGTGTTTTTACTTCTGATGAGCTTCTGACGTTACGTGCTTTGTCGACATGATAGGCTGTACTAATTTTGGCAACCCTATGTAGAGTGACTTGCCATGTCAGTGCGCCCCTCCCTTTCCTTGGGGATGTCAATCCTCCTATTGATTACTATCTCCACATTTCCCTACTACTTACTAGAATGCCGTAGTGGTAAGGGTCAAGAGAAGAGAAAGAAGAGGATATCTAATTCAAAGGCTTGTGTTTTAGAATTGTTTTATTTTGACAAAAAATGGTTTTTGTAAGCACGACTAGCCAAGGTTGGTTAGAGTGTTTAGGCTAGTTTAAACAACGTTTTGTTTATGGAGTGGCGTCTTATTCTATGGCGCTTGCTATGACTGATTGACTTCCCTAGTTCGCCCTTTGGATTCTCAGTCTAAGATATTGTGTTTTGTTTTGTCCTAACTTTTGTCTAGGTTTCTTTTTCTTGCATTGGAAACCTAGCGGACTTTATTTTGTAACCCTAATTTTTGCCTAGGCTACCCTTTATGGTTGTTCAGGTTTCCTAGCGGGTTTACCCTAACTTTTGCGTAGGCCCCTTTGTGGGTTTCCTACTGGGTATCTTGCCCTCTCTTTTTGGCCTTTAGCTTTTATGGGCTTCTATTGATTTTTGTTTTCTTTTTGCACAACATTGGCGAAACACGACTTTATTTATGACGAGGTAAAACTTTATTTTGTGTTTCTAGTCAATCAGTGGTGATGAGTGGTTTGATTATTTTGACGATGGCGCATTTTGACGCATTTTTGAAACGTTTGTTTAGACATGGTTATTAATGAGCTTTAGATATGAGTAGTAGGAAGAGAAGCAGATAATAAGAATGACATTCTTTGTAATTAATAGGGAAATATGTGCCCTACAATGCTCGGGGGTCGGGCTAGGCCCGAGGAGTAATCTCTAATAGTCATTGGATTTACAAACCCTAAGAATCAGAAGGAGAACACCTAATGACTAAAGTCGCTTTTGACGCTTGAACCCCTTTGTTTGGGAAAATCTGATTCGAGCTGCGGAGGGGAGACTTCCCTTTTCTCAGTGCAGCTTGATCCTTTGTAGGGTAAGCTTCAAAGGATTGTCTTTAAAATCTGGTGGCTCCCTTATTCCTTGAGAGTTTCTAATGAGCCCTTGGTTTGGGCGATATCCATATTTTCTCATCATGTGGGTCACCTTCATATTGTTGGGGAAGTCTTCTCATATTGGCAAAAGATATTTCAAAGGTCCTCTTCAGCCGCATCCATTCAAGGTAGGGCAGACGACTTACTGATCCGAATGTCGTTTTTAGCTCAAACCATGACCAGCTTGTCGCCTACCGTGAGTTTGTCTCTTTGGCGGAGCATTGAGAGAACTGTCATAGCGTCGTGAATCCAAAGTCTACTCAGTTTCCTCTTTGGATTATGTTTTTCTTCGGTCTTTTTATTTTTTCTTTATTTGTAAGAGCGTCATCTTACAACTCCTTGGGGGAATAGATTCTTCCATTTCTAATTTTGCCCCCAATGCCAGCTATGCTGGAGATATCCTTGTTAGGGCGGTGTTTTTGCGTATCTCCATGGTGCAGCCTTATTTGATGTATGGGGTGAACAAATGTAACGACATCCTTGCCCCTTCTTCCTTATTAACTCGGATACCCAACGGTTGAGGCTTATTATCCTCTTTAGGCGGATCAACCGTTGGAGAGAACTTGACGACAAAAGGTTTGCTCTCCATCTTATTCCAATTCATGGAAAACACATCAATTAATCCTTTCTTTTTATTATCTTATTATTATTAAAGTGAGAATGAATGCAATTTATGAATGCAATTTATAAATACAATAGACACTTGAAGAGATGATGAAAACAAACAATTTTATTTATTTCATCCAGACAGTGTACATTCCTCAATGCAATGTTTTGAAGTACATTTTTTTTAAAAGTGGAGAAGCCTAAATGAACCCATAGGCAGGTTAGAATTTCTATTTATTTTCTTTTTGACTTCCCGTGCATGGCATGCGAATGCCCTAATCCTCTTTTCATGGTATTGAGGAATGTCCACTTCTTCGATTGTCTATTATTAGATGCATGTTATGAGGATGAAGTTTGGTGGATGCATGTATATAAGTGTTTGTTTTTTCCTAAACATTATCATGTTTTATTTTCTAACATGATGTATGATAGTGTTTGGGATTTTGTGTTATTTTTTTTTGTATGTGGATGAGGGCATGAAGAATACTAGCCGCTTTCTAGAATACAAAAAGACTTTTATTGTTTAAAACAAATGATTTATGAGATGGATATTCCTCAGAATTAATGTATTTATGCATGCACCAGTACAAAAGGGCGGTAGATGTTCAAAGTGGCATAACTTTTGACTGAGATGTCTGATTTGGACGCACAACATATCAAAACGAAGGGAAAAAGGTGAGGAATCAGGCTACAAATACCCGAAGGGGATTTGACCCAGTAATTTTCCTAAAAAACGCTTCTAAGACCCATTTTTTAGGGATTTATTAAAATGATGCGTATGCATACTTTCCTTATGCATTTATTTTTTTCTCTTGATTTTTCCACTTATGACATAATGCAATATGAATGATACGACTTTGTCAAAATTCTTTTTATAAATGTTTTGATTTTGTTATTATTATTTTATTTATTTTGGATTTATTTTTTTAGCTTTTTCTCTCTTCTGTCGGACTGCGTGGCTACTTAGCTTACAAAGAACCTGAAACCAGGCTAGCTAAAAGGCAAACTGTCCGAGATAAAATGGTTTTATTGGCGAAAGAATAATATTAGCGTCCCTTATCTCTTCTGTCGGACTGCGTGACTACTTAGCTTACAAAGAACCTGAAACCAGGCTAGCTAAAAGGCAGACTGTCCGAGATAAGGGTGTTTATTGTACAATTTTGTTTTTATCTGTTGTTTGGTTATGCTATGCAATCAAATGCAATAAACAAATGCACATACAATTCATTCATCCGTGAACAAGCGAGAAGTCGTTTTAATCACGAGGTAGGGTTTTCCTGCAGCAAAGTGCATTGGCAAGGGTAGGTTCTAACTGTTCTCACCAAGGCTTAGGCCCCAAGGTGCCCCCATTATAGGGTCCCCACTCTCCAGCCTTCCGACAATGCTTAGCACTAAGGCCATAGTCAGTCTTTGTGCCAAAAGAGGAAGGTTATCACCTTGAGTGGTGGTTTCCGATCACACTGGTGGGCACAAGGCCATCACTATAGCGAACCGTACCTGCCACCCTCACTTGCCCTCGGGTATAGAGAGAACTGTTGTGTGCAAGGGTTTGTGTACAGTTTGTATTAAAAACAATTGCGTAAATATAAACAAACAATAGTTATTAAAGCCAAGCATTAAAACATGTTATAATAAAGGTAGGGTAAAAGCGTAATTTTTTAAGTGTTTTATTTATCAAACTAGTCCATCACTAAATGGGATCAACTCTCTAGATTCCCCAGTGGAGTCGCCATCTGTCGCCGCCGTCAAAACGAGGGCGGTCGGAGCGACGCAATGGTTTTGGACTTTCGATTTTTCGCGTTTTTATTGGTGGTTACAACGCCTTTAGGTTGTCCGATAACCGGGTTGAACCTAGGGGCGAGGTTTTCGAAAGGGCGCTCTTGGATTGTCCGATAACCGGGCTAATCCAAGAGCTAGTTTTGGAGGGTTCTTTGGAGTCGCCACCGACATTTTTACCGGAAACATCGGAAAAGGATTTAAAAGGCGTTGGTTTTCGAAAAACCAACTTTGGTCATTAGAACCAGAGTTGGGTAAGGGAGTTAGTTACACGTAAAGGAAGTGTTAGTTCCTTTACGACGCCCCTTTCGGGTTCCCTATGATAGGTCAACTATTCTGAGTAAATAAACCGGAAAATATGCTTTTACCCTTTTATTGTAAGGAATTTAAAGATTATGACTACATGGCCCTAATGTCTACTGCGTAATTTAAATAAAACAGTAAAAGATAGAGGGAGAAAGTAGAAACCTCCGAAGCAATCTTTTCTATTAACTTTTTGGAAATTAGGGTGCTTTTTGGCAACCCTCCACTCTTGTACAGCGCTGGAACCTCTCCAAAAACGCTATAAAAACCTCTAAAGACACTCAAAAGGTCCGAAAATGCATCAGAGGGATTTTAGAGAGAGAAACTAGTGATGTGACTAGAGAGAGAGTGAGAAAGGTGTGTGAAATGAGGGGAATGGAGGCCCTATTTATAGGGATTCACACCTGTCAGGTCGAGACGGGCCATCTCGTCTGACAAGGTCGAGACGGCGGTCTCGCCATCCGCGCAAGGCGAGACGGAGGTCTCGAATCCGAGACGGCGGTCTCGCCATCCGCGCAAGGCGAGACGGCGGTCTCGAATCCGAGACGGCGGTCTCGACCTTAAAAGGCGAATATCCTTATTTTTGGACCAAAAATCTCTCCTATCCTAGTATGGGGCCTAATAGTCTCTCCTAGTGGCTTCTTAGGCTTTGTCCATCTTTGGAAAGGAGGTCTTCTGGTCTTTATTGTTAGGCCGGGCAAGATTTGGGGTCTACAAGCGTCCCTTATCTCTTCTGTCGGACTGCGTGCCTACTTAGCTTACAAAGAACCTAAAACTAGGCTAGCTAAAAGGTAGACTGTCCGAGATAAGGGTGTTTATTGCGAAAAATGTTTTTTTTTGTGATTTTTCTTTTGTTTGGTTATGCTATGCAACAAACAAATGCAACAAACAAATGTGCACACAATTCAATCATCTGCGAACAGGCGAGAAGTCGTTTTAATCACGAGGTAGGGTTTTCCTACAGAAAAGTGCATTGGCGAAAGTAGGTTCTAACTGTTCTCACCAAGGCTAAGGCCCCCAAGGTGCCCCCATTATAGGGTCCCCACTCTCCAGCCTTCCGACCATGCTTAGCACTAAGGCCATAGTCAGTCTTTGTGCCAAAAGAGGAAGGTTATCACCTTGAGTAGTGGTTTCCGATCACACTGGTGGGCATAAGGCCATCACTACAGCGAACCGTACCTGCCACCCACTCCCTTTGGATTTCTCACTTGCCCCCGGGTATAGAGGGAACTGTTGTGTGCAAGGGTTTGTGTATAATTTGTATTTCAAACAATTGCGTAAATATAAACAAACAACAGTTATTAAAGTCAAACATTAAAACATGTTATAGTACATGGTAGGGTAAAAGCATAATTCCTTGGTTTATTTATTTAGGCTGGCCCATCACTAAATGGGATCAACTCTCTAGGCTTCCCCAGCGGAGTCGCCATCTGTCACCGCCATCAAAATGAGGCGGTCGGAGCGACGCGATGGATCCGACTTTCCAATTTTCGCATTTTTATGGGTGTGGTTACAATGCCTTTAGGTTGTCCGATAACCGGACTGAACCTAGGGGTGAGGTTTTCGAAAAAGTGTTCTTGGATTGTCCGATAACCAGGCTAACCCAAGAACTAATTTTGAAGGGTTCTTGTGGAGTCGCCATCGATGTTTTTACCGAAAACATCGAAAAAAAGTAAAAAGGCGTTGGTTTTCGAAAACCAACTTTGGTCGTTAAAACCAGAGTTTAGGTAAGGGAGTTAGTTACGTGTAAGGGAAGTGTTAGTTCCCTTACGACGCCCCTTTTGGGTTCCGTATGATAGGCCAGCTATTTAATAAATAAACTTTGTGAAAAGACGCTTTTACCCTTTTTATTTGCGGAATTGAAAATAACGACTACATGGCCCTAATATCTATCATGCGATTTAATTATAAAAATAAAATCAATAAAGAGATGGAGAGAGTGAAGAAACCTCCGAAGCAAGCTCTTTAATTAATTTCTTGAAAATTAGGGTGCATTTTGGCAGCCCTTCTCTCTTTACAATGCCAGAAATCTCTCGGAAACGCTATAAAAAACTCTAAGAAACTCTCAGAAACTCCGGAAATGCTTCGGAGGGGTTATAGGAAGATAATTTGAAGAAGTGGTAGAAGGAGAAGTGGAAGAATTGTGTGAAATGAGGGGGGAGCACTCGCTATTTATAGGGATTCGCGCCTGTCAGGCCGAGACGGTCGTCTCGTCTAACAAGGTCGAGACGGCCGTCTCGCCAATCGGGACGGTCCTCTCGCCTTGCAAAAATGGCGAGAAGGCCGTCTCGCCAAACGGGAAGGGGGTCTCGCCATTTGCAGGTGGCGAGACGGCTGTCTCGAAAAGCGAGACGGTCGTCTTGATCCCTGAAGGCGAAAATCCTTATTTTAATGTAGAAAATTCTTCCTATTCTAGTATGGGGCCTAATAGTCTCTCCTAATGGCTTCTTAGGCTTCATTCATCTTCGAAAAGGAGGTCTTCTGGTCTTATTATGAGGTCGGGCAAGATTAGGGGTCTACACCCACCAAACACAGAAAAGGAGGTCAGAGGGTTTCTGGGCCGAATCAACTATATTGCCCGTTTCATTGCACAATTGACAGGTAAATGTATACCCATCTTTAAACTATTGCGCAAAAAGAAATCAACGGTATCGAATGAAGAATGCCAACAAGCGTTCGATAAAATCAAAACATGCTTAACTAATCCGCCAGTGTTGGTACCACCCGTTGAAGGGAGACCTCTGATCCTATATCTGTCAATATTCGAAGAGTCCATGGGATGTGTGCTCGGTCAACAAGACGATACCGGGAAGAAGGAGCGAGCCATCTATTATCTCAGCAAAAAAGTTCCTAGACTGAGACCCGTTATACACCATTTGAAAAAACTTGTTGCGCATTGGTATGGATCACTCAGCGTCTCCGACAATACATGGCTCGACACACAACATGGTTGGTCTCCAAAATGGACCCAATCAAGTACCTCTTCGAGAAGCCCATTTCGACCAGAAGAATAGCTAGGTGGCAAGTACTCCTCTCAGAGTTCGACATCATTCATGTCACCCAGAAAGCTATTAAAGGTAGTCCCCTAACGGACTATCTAGCCCATGGATCAACAAATGAGTATCAGTCCCTACAAGACGACTTTCCCGATGAACACATCATGCACATCGAACATGAAGGGACCACAGAAGAGGCATGGACCATGTTCTTTGATGGAGCCTCAAACATGCTTGGACATGGGATAGGAGCTATTTTGATATCCCCTAAGAAGAAATATATCCCCGTAACGGCCAGGTTAAATTTTGACTATACCAACAACATGGCTGAATATGAAGCATGTGCACTAGGAATCCAAGCGACTCTAGATCATGGGGTTACGAAACTCAAATTCTTCGGCGATTCATCCCTTGTCATCTATCAACTTAAAGGTGAATGGGAAACCCGAAACTCTAAATTAATACCATATCTAGAGCACATTCGTGATTTAGTCTCAAGAATGGAAAGCGTCACCTTCCAGTATATTCCTCGGGAAGATAATCAATTTGCTGATGCCCTCACCACTCTATCATCCATGTTTTCTTTAGATCAAGAGCATGAGATGCCAATCATCCAAATCAAGTTGCATGACAAAAAAGCTTTCTGCATGACAATAAATGACGAGCGTGATCAAAACCCTTGGTATCACGATATAAAGCAATACCTCATGAAGGGTGAATACCCCGAAGGAATCAATGATAATGATAAACGAACCATTTGTAAAAGGGCAGTAGGGTTTACGTTGATTGAAGAAACCCTCTACAAGAAGAGTTTCGATTCCACTCTCTGAAGGTGTGTGGACCATGAAGAAGCCCAAACCCTGATAAGAGAAATCCACAAAGGAACTTTTGGGACCCACGCACCTAGGCATGTCATGGCAAAAAAGATCTTAAGGGCAGGTATTTTTGGTCCACAATGGAAGCTGATAATATGCTAAAAAATGTCACAAGTGCCAAATCTATGCCGATAATATATATTCGTGCCGCCCGCACCTCTCAGTACCCTTGTTACACCATGGTCATTCTCCATGTGGGCCATGGACGTCATCGGACCCATTGAGCCCAAAGCATCTAATGGTCACCGTTTTATCTTGGTGGCCATTGACTATTTCACCAAATGGGTTGAGGCAGCATCATATGCGCACGGGACAAGAAAAGTGGTGACCACCTTCATCAAGAAAAATATTCTATGTCGGTACGACATCCCTCATAGGCTCACTACTGATAATGGGACCAACCTCAATAATAAGATGATGAAGGAATTATGTCAAGACTTCAAAATGCAACACCACAATTCCTCTCCATACCGACCCAAGATGAACGGTGCAGTAGAGGCAGCCAATAAGAACATCAAGAAAATAATCCAGAAGATGGTAATAACATACAAAGATTGGCACAAAATGTTGCCCTTTGCCCTGCACGGGCACCGAACGTTAGTACGAACCTCTACGGGGGCCACCCCGTTTTCCCTCGTATACGGCATGGAGGCCGTACTACCAATAGAAGTTGCAATACCCTCCCTACGAGTCGTTATGGAAGCAAAATTGACAGAAGCAGAATGGGTCAAAAATCGCTACGATCAGTTGAACCTAATCAAAGAAAAACGGCTAGACACCATATGTCGGGGGCAAGTTTATCAAAAGAAAATCAAGAAAGCCTACGACAAGAAAATCAATCCCCGCACTTTCCGAGAAGGGGAGCTGGTAATAAAGAAATTGCTTCCCACCCAGAAAGATAAAATTGGAAAATGGACAGCAAATTATGAAGAACCCTTTGTGGTCAAGCGAGCCTTCTCAGGAGGAGCTCTTATCCTCACCAACATGGACGGAGAAGAGCTTCGACATCTAGTCAACTCAGATGCGGTAAAGAAATACTACACTTGAAGGCATTACTCATGATCCATCAGGACGAAAACTCGCAACGAGCGTCCTGGGCAAAAGATAGGGTCCATATTCCTCGCTAGGATGCATCCTAGGAAAAAATTAGAGGTTTCACAAAAAAAAAGGAGAAAGGGCAATGATTACTTTAGCCGAAAACCGCAAGGCGACTAAGGTAATATCTTCACAGAAGCAAGCAGACTTCGCATGATCTTCACTCCGAGCTCGAGCATCTCAATTGAAGCAACCAGGAAAAATAGAGAAACAGAAATCATGGGCATGATTGTTGTATCCTATAAGTTTAGCCAACCTTGGCCAGCCCTGCTTATAAATCCCTTTGTAAATCCTCCTGTAAAAATAAACCATTTAATTATATCAATAAAAATTGTCTTCTCTTCTCCTGACCTATTTATGAAAATGTCTCTGTATTAATAAAACACAAGCATGCATAAAGAGCCAATACAAAAAGCGTAAGAAAGAAAAAAGTAAAATGCCTGCTAGGACGTTCTTAGGCAAAAATAGGGTAGCCTACTAGATCGAAAACCTGCAACGGGCGGTCTAGGAAAAAGTTAAGGCCTTCATAAAAACAAAAAAAAAATAGAAATCCTGCTAAGATACCCTAGGCAAAAACAAAGGTAGCTTGCTAGATCGAAAACCCGCAAAGGGCGGTCTAGGTAAAAGATAGGGCTAAAACAAAAATAAAATTTCATAAGAATAATCACGGGAAAACAGTAAGGAAAATACCAGTCGCTTTCTAGGTGCCCCAACTAAAATAGATTGCATTAAGAGCATTCGCGCACAAATAGTCACACAAAAATGACTTTGTCAAAACAAAAAAAAATGATTCAAGCAGATAAAAAATGAAAGAGCATTCATGCAAGAAAACCAGCCCTATGCTTGTTAGAATCGCGCAGCGGAATGTTCGCGTGGTCGGACAAAAACCAAGAGGGGGGTGAATTGGTTTCTTAATAAAAATTAGGTTTTCAAAAATTTCCCCAAATTTTACCGATTAAAAAACTGTGTAAATGTAAATAGAGAAGAGAAGAGAATCTTACACAGGAAATTTATACTGGTTCAGATCAAAAGACCCTACGTCCAGTTGCTAATCACTCAAACAGAGGATTAACGCTGTCACTATGATCAAAGTTGTTACAAACAAATTACAATGGAAAAGATAAAGTAAAGAAAACACCTCTCTTGAAATCCACAAGAGATGAAGAACAACTTTCCCTAGAGATGGCACAACACACAATCCACTAAGAACTCCACTTAGTGATTCTTATCGCTTCTAGCCCACACCAGGTTCCAAAAGCCCCTTTTTCTTGCAACAAACAGTTCTCTGGCACTACAACACTTAACTTTTGTATGAAAAAGGTTGTTCTTACTTTCTGAGTGCCACAGAGAAGCTTAAGTAGAGAAATTAGGGTTTGGGAATTGGGAATTTCGGAATTAGGGTTCTTGGGAAAAGGGTTTTCGAAAATAGGGTTGATTTGAAGTTAAAAATCAAAATCTGACTGAAATAATCGATTAAATGAAGTGTTAATCGATTATTACAGAGCCAAAATCAACAGAACCCCAAAACTCTCTGTTTTAATCGATTAAAAGGGTTATTAATCGATTAACAGGCCTATTAATCGATTAACAGGCCTATTAATCGATTAATAGGTGGTTTAATCGATTAAACCAGTGAGCAGATACAGAAAATGGTTTTTCTCACTATTTTAATCGATTATTTCCCTATTTAATCGATTAAAGCCGAGCCTGGATGATAAATTTGAGCTTTTTGAAGCTTCTAAGGTGCAGACTATGTACCGACTATCTTAAACTCTAATATTACAGACTCAATCTAATTGAAACAGAGTTATTACAATACAAAACAAGTCTTCAACACTCTAAGTCTTTGAGTTCTTGAATCATCATCAAAATCAACAATCTTCATGTTCATCAAGTGCAACATCAAGTCCTTGAATGTTCAACAATGCTTGCATTTAAAAACACGAAACACCCAAAGGTATCACGGTAAGACTTCACCGACCCTACCGTGCAAGAAAAACATTTCCCACAAAAAGTCGACAAGCCAACAAAAGTCGAGCTAAAGAATCCCTAACAACTAACAAGCTGGATGAACACCAACAAAATCCCCAGCATAAACCGGACGACCATTCCCAGAAAAGACAAAAACAAAGACAAGAGAACGTATCTCAGCACCCGGTGCATGAACTAGAGCAGTAAGCTGCCACCACAGCCAAAGGGTCAGCTACCGCAAGAACAAGCATCCGGAGGCACTTCACCAGATGGGGGTGTGTACTCATCAGGCTTTGCAAAAGGGGGCTTACCAGACGGGGGTTCATACTCATCAAACACCAGATGGGGGTGTGTACTCATCAGGCCTTACAAAAGGGGGCTTATCAGACGGGGGTTCATACTTGTCAAACACCAGATGGGGGTGTGTACTCATCAGGCCTTACAAAAGGGGGCTTACCAGACGGGGGTTCATACTTGTCAAACCAGATGGGGGTTCATACTCATCAACTGAAGGGATCAGCTACCGTCAGAAGGAGCATCCTAGAGGCGCACAACACACCTTTTTCCGGAAGATCAAACGCCGCAAAGATGGAACATCCGAAGGGCAACTGGGCAAGAGGGTCAACTCCTTCACCCTCCAGCCGACCTTCTTGGCACAACAGGCCAACAGTCGGCTAGTCAGGTGAAGGGGGAGCAGCTGTAGACCCCGAATCTTGCCCGACCTCAAAATAAGAGCAGAAGACCTCCTATTCAAAGATGGACTGTAGACCCCTAATTTTGCCCGGCCTCTCAATAAAGGCGAAATAAAAATCAAAATCGCAAAAGAAAAGGAGAAATCAAAACCATTGCAGCAGAATAAAGAGCTTCAAGGAAAATAGCTCCAACCTTCTACCCCAATAAAAGAGGGTATACCGAAAAAGGCCAACGGAAAGGCTCGATGATCCCCAAATGGATCCTTGCCTACTCCAAAGGCAAAACAAAAATTACTCCATGACTCTGCATCACCACATGAGTCGTCAAACATAATAATTTGAAGCTTCAATCAACATCCTTCCATTTAAGAAAAAGGAAGCCATCAAAGTAGAAAAGCCAATGGAAAGGCTTGATCATCCCCAAGCGGATCCTTGCCTATTCCAAAGGCAAAACAAAAGATTACCTCGCGACTCAGCTTCATCGCCACATGAGTCATCAAGCAAACTCATCCAGAATCTCTGCCACTTCCCCAAAGGAGAATAAGGACTACACAAAGATCAACTAAAGAAGATATTGAGTCAAGATCTCCATATCCTCAGGGGATCAACAAAAAGAAAGAAAAGAAAAATCTTTCATTCCCCAACAGAGGCCACTACAGAAAAAGGCCGAATAAATTTTAGAAAAATCTACAAAAAGGGAAAACAAGAAAATTCCCATCCTCTAGTTCAATAAAGAGCTTCACTAAGTCAGGAGCCAAGACTCCGTCATAAAAATCAAATCAAAGTTGGATCCCCAGGAAGCCAATAAACTCCTGGGATCGCTAAAAAGAGAAAAAAAGAAGAAAATCTCTTCATCCCTAGCAGATAATAAAAAAGTCTGTGTGCATAAAAGAAATAAAAAAGGCGCACGCATTTAAGAAAGCCAAATTTTCAAAATCGCGAAAAAAGAGATAAAATCGCGAGAAAAAGGTAAAAACCCATTCCCCAGCGGAATAAGAGCATAGGCAAAGCCAGCTCAAAATAACAGCATCCAACAAGGAGTCAAAAACTCCATTCCTCCCTAGGGGGCAAGTCAAAATAGATCTCCGGGAGAGCAATCAAATTCCCGAATGGATCATCAAAAGGAAAAACTACCCCTAGTGAGCCTACGACGAAGGCAAACTACAAATTCATATCCTCAAGGAGTTAATCGCCTATAAACGCCCAATATGGATATCCCCAGTGAAATGCAAAGCCTTCACTTCCAATGAAGCCCCTGCCTACTCAGAGGCAAGCAAAGAGCCAATATCCCCAAAAAACGGGAAATCAACCTATGCAAGAGGCAATATAAGCCCAAAGCATAAAAGTCTTCACCACTACTGAAGCATTTGCCTATATCAAGAGGCACAATCAAACAAAAATTAACAAATCCCCAGGGGATTCCTGCCTAAAACAAAAGGCAATCAACAAGAAATCATCGGTAAAACCGGATGGCTAAACAAAAAAACCAAAACAAGAATCTCCGGCAAGACCGGATGGCTAAAAACAAAAGCCAAAAACAAAGAATCCCCGGCAAGACCGGATGGCTAAAAAGAAAAGCCAAAAACAAAGAAACCCCGGCAAGACCGGATGGCTAAAAAGAATAGCCAAAAACAAAGAATCCCCGGCAAGACCGGATGGCTAAAAAGAAAATCCAAAAACAAAGAAACCCTGGCAAGACCGGATGGCTAAAAAGAAAAGCCAAAAACGAAGAATCCTCGGCAAGACCGGATGGCTAAACAAGAAAAGCCAAAAACAAAGAAATCCCCGGTAAAACCGAACAACTAAAACAGAAAAGTCAAAAAGAAAAATCAATCACTCCCCATGGAATGGGCGCATGATCAAAGACAGTAAGCCGCCAACACATCTCCAAAAACTGGATGAGGGTTTGTACTCATCAATCAAAAGATTGAATGTCGAAAAAGAGCATCCCAAAAGCCTTATAAAATAGGGTTCGTACCAGATGAGGATAAGATATTCATCAGAATCTAGCAAGATGCAGATTCATACAAGGTGGGGGTAGGTACCCACAAGAGCCTTATAGAATAGGGTTCGTACCAGGTGGGGGTAGGTACCCACCAGAGCCTTATAGAATAAGGTTTGTACCGGATGAGGGTAGGTACTCATCAGAATCTAGCAAAATGCAGATTCATACGGGGGTTCATACTCGTTAAACACCAGATGGGGGTGTATACTCATCAGGCCTTAAAAAAGGGGGCTTACCAGACGGGGGTTCATACTCGTCAAACCAGATGGGGGTTTGTAGACCCCTAATTTTGCCCGGCCTCTCAAAATAAAGGCTAGGGAAACTTCACACAAAAATAAAGTTCACCCGGCTGCATATCAAAAACCGAGAAAGACCTCCCGCAACAAGATGGGGTTCACCCATCCACACAATAAAGACTAAGGAGACTTCCTATACAAAGATAAAGCTCGCCCGGAATCTTAATAAAGGCCAAGAAGACTACCTATATGAAGATAAAGCTTCAACGGACATCTATCGGCGTCAATCTACGTCCGAAAAAGGAAAGGAAAGCTTCCCGGGGGTCCCAGAACGCGAAAACAGGCCAAGACAGGTTGGGACAACCGTCCCAAACTGGGACAGCCGTCCCAAACATCAAAAGACAAGTGAGACGCACATCTCACCTTTGGGACGCACGTCCCAAACCCCAAAATTCAAGTGGGACGACCGTCCCAACCCAAACTGGTCGTCCCACTCTCCCCCCAGCTTGTCCCAGTGCAAAACACGCAGTTGGGACGGCCGTCCAAACCCAGACGGCCGTCCCAGATTTCCAGGCAGTGAAATCTATAAATAGGAGCCTCATTTGTCATTCTCCACACCCCAGTCAACTCCAAGACTTGTCTTCTTCTCTTCCTCCTTCGAATGATCTCTCTGATTGCCTTTAATAGGTAACAATCAGTTAAGGAATTTGTATTCCGACATTCGATTCTTCTAGAAAATTTTAGTCAAGTCGAGTTTATTCGAAAGAAGAGTCGTTGTAAAGTGAAGGATTGCCGCAAAGCGTCCTCTGTATAAAAGACTTATAATATAAAGCTTGCTTCGGAGGTTCTTCTCAATCCTCTTCCCTTTTATTGCTTTATTTACGGCTTTCTGTATGCAATGTAGATAAACCATGTAGATAATTATATTTAAATATTGTACGAATAAAATAGGGTAATAGCGTAATTTCTTGTAATCTTTACGTAAATGAATTAATCCGTCATAGGGAACCCGAAAGGGGCGTTGTGGGGTGCTAATACCTTCCCCACACGTAACTAACTCCCTTACCCGACTCTGGTTATAATGGCCAAGTTTGGTTTTTATTAAAATCAATGCCTTTTTCTCCTTTTCCAATGTTTATGGTCAAAACATTGGTGGCGACTCCAAAAGAACCCTTTTCGAAAACCTTGCTTCTATTAGAGGATAGTTCAGCGTTGAGCGCCTCGGAAGCAATGAACATATTTTTAACAAAAAATGTGAGTCTCAACCATCTTTTCGCGACCGCTCGCATTAACGTTCGAGATGTCCCAGGACGTCAAAACGGACGGCGGCGACAGATGGCGACTCCACTGGGGAAGCTAGAGAGTTGATCCCATTCAGTGACGGATAAATTCTAACTAAGTAAAGATTTGAAATTACGCCTTTACCCTTTTCTGTATTTTTATTGTATGGCTTTAATAACTGCTGTATGATTACTTCTGCAAATTGCTTGAAATATAAATTGCACACAAAAACCCTTGCACACAACAGTCCCTCTATACCCGGGGGCAAGAGTGAATACCTATAGGGAGTGGGTGGCAGATACGACCGACTTGTTGGCACACGGGGCTACAACCGTTGTCGGAAACCACCAACTCAAGGTGATAACTCTCTTCTTTTGGTCTAAGGATGTCGACACGGAGTTCCGTGCATGACCCGAGGACTGAGAGATTGAGAGGTCCCTATAATGGGGGCACCTTGGGGACCTTTGGCCTTGGTGAGAACAGTTAGAACCGCCTAAACCAAGCACGTTTCTACAGGAAAACCCTACCTCGTGATTAAATAAGCGTGGCTCTGCTCGTGGATGTATGAATTGTGTGTGCATACGTTTGTTGCATTTGTATTGAGGCATTAGCATAGGGTAATCATACAACAAACAAAAAAAATGGAAAACCCTAAAAATCACAAAAAGTGATAAGATAAAAGACCTTTATCTCGGACAGTCTTCAGTTAAGCTAGCCTGGTTTCAGGTTCTTTGTAAGCTAAGTAGCCACGTTGACCGACAGAAGAGATAAAGGGTCATAAAAATATAAAAACAAATTAAAACATAAAAATATCTTTTACAATAAAAAGACTCTTGGCAAAGTCGTATCAGTCATACCACATCATCCAATAAGTGGCAAAATTAAGAGAGAAAATAAATGCACTAAGAAAGGTATGCATAAACATCATCATAATAAAATCTCTCATACATAAACACATTCATTCCAGGATACACCAATCATTTAAAAAGCTATAATAAAAATTGTTAAAATCATTTAGAAAGTGGCTGGTCTTCCGCCCGTCCTCACTCGTGCTAAGAAAGCTAAGAAGATGGAATAGCTGGAGGAACAAAACCGAAATCTCACTACTGAGCTTAATACGCTAAAAGATCAAATGACTCAAATGCTGGAAATGATGCGTCAGCAGAATATCCATAAGGAGGGTCCCCAAAGTGGACAAGCCTCTCACCAAGAAGAGGAAGAGGGACCCAATGATGAGCATAACCAATCTGATACAAGGGCAGTGCATATTCATGCTCCGGAAGTATCAAAACAATAGCTGACTACCCTTGAAGAGAGATTGAGAGCCATGGAAGGGCATAATTTTGATGTTAAAGAGGCGGCTGACATGTGCCTCGTCAAAAATATCCAATTCCCTAATAAGTTCAAAACTCCGGACTTCCCAAAATACATAGGGATGACCTACCCCAAAAGCCATCTTACAATGTACTGACGTAAGATGGCTGCATATGCGGATAATGAAAAGCTCCTGATCCACTGCTTTCAGGAAAGCTTAGCTGAATCAGCCCTAAATTGGTATATGCAACTGGAAGGAGGGCAAATCCAAACCTGGAGACATCTGGCGGATGCTTTTCTTTGTCGCTATAAGTACAATATCGATCTGACCCCTGAAAGAGCAGATCTACAATTACTAATCAAGAAAGACGACGAATCCTTCAAGGCATATGCCCAAAGATGGAGGGAATTGGCAGCGCAAGTGGAACCTCCTCTATCCGACAAGGAAACTACATCCATGTTCATCAATTCTTTGACTGGTCCCTATTATGACAAAATGATAGGGAACACATCAACACTCTTTGCGGATGTAGTCATTATAGGAGAAAGAGTAGAGCAAGGTCTAAAAAATGGAAGAATTAGACAACAGACCTCCTCCAATTCCTCTACTCAAAACTTTAAAAAGAACTTTGGAAAGAAGAAGGAAGGAGCCATGAATGCTATCAACTTTGCCACTCCTTCTTCCTCCTCGCAGCAGACCAGGCCGCGCAGACAAGAAAGGAAATTCACTCCAATACCCACTTCCTATGAAGCCTGCTGCTAAAATTATTGGATGTCAAACTCCTCGTGCGCGTCCCTCCCAAGAAAATGGAGCCACCATATCCAGAATGGTATAAGTCAAACGAAAAATGCAATTATCATTCAGACGCTCCGGGACATTCTGTAGATAACTGTATGGCCTTAAAGCATAAGGTCCAAGATTTAATAGACGCAGGATGGATTACTTTCGACGCGTCAACTCCAAAAGTGGATGACCAGCCCTTATCAAAGCCCGAATGAAAGACGGGATAAGGAAGACCAGCAATCTAGGGCTCATCATTTTTACCATCTCTAAAAATGTAATAAAAAATATATAAAAATATATCGAAAAGCTTCCGATGTACTCCTCGTGATCCCTGCCCATGATCACGAGATTTTTTGTTAATAAGGGCTTTGTAAATATTTTCTTTCTATCAATACAATGAGGCATTTTTTTTCATAATATTCATATTCTCTGTTATTCTTTTCCCTCTTACACATTTAATAAAGAAATCTAAAACAAAGCATAACCATAACAGTCATGTCTGTGATTGAAAACTCTCTGGAAGATCCGAAAGCTGAAGGCGAATGGATTGAGTCAGACAGTGAGGAGGGGACCATTTCCCCGGACATGCAAAGACTGTTGGAAAAAGAATCTCAATCAATACAGCCCCATCAGGAGAAAACTGAGGCCATCAATTTGGGACAAGAAGATAATAAGAAAGAAGTAAATATTGGAACCCAAATTGACGATGATGTTTGGGAGAGGCTGATTCAACTACTAAAAGAATATGTGGACGTGTTTGCATGGTCCTACCATGATATGCCTGGGATTGATAAAAGCATAGTAGAGCATCGGTTACCACTAAAAGAGGGATTTCGGCCCGTTAAGCAAAAACTCAGAAGAGTAAAATCAGAATGGTCCTTAAAAATTAAGGAAGAAGTAGAAAAACAGTTGGATGCCAATTTTCTGATTGTGTCAAAATACCCTGAATGGTTGGCTAACATTGTGCCAGTTGTAAAGAAAAATGGAAAAATCAGAGTATGCGTAGATTACAGGGACTTAAACCGTGCAAGTCCAAAGGATGATTTTCCCTTACCACATATTGATATGCTGGTAGATCATACCGCTACAAATACTCTCTATTCTTTCATGGATGGATATGCAGGGTATAACCAGATTAAATTGGTTGTCGAAGATAGAGAAAAAACTTCCTTCATTACGCCGTGGGGTACATTCTGCTATAGAGTGATGCCTTTTGGACTCAAGAACGCAGGGGCTACTTACCAAAGGGTTATGGTCACGCTATTTCATGATATGATCCACAAAGAAATTGAAGTATATGTGGATGATATGATCACCAAGTCCAAAAACGAAATAGATCACCTCCAATACTTAAAGAAGTTATTCAATCGACTTCGAAAATACCAGATTAAGCTCAACCCGGCTAAATGCACATTCGGAGTACGATAAGGAAAACTCCTTAGGTTTATTGTCAGTAAAAGAGGAATTGAGGTGAACCTTGATAAAACAAAGGCAATCATAGAAATGCCCCCACCAAGAACAGAAAAAGAAGTCAGAGGGTTCTTAGGCCGAATAAACTACATCGCACGGTTCATCGCGCAATTAACGGACAAGTGTACGCCTATCTTCAAGTTATTGCGTAAAAACGAACCGAAAGTTTGGAACGACGAATGTCAACAAGCTTTCGAAAAGATCAAAATATGCCTAACCAATCCCCCAGTATTGATACCACCTGTGGAAGGAAAGCCCCTGATTCTTTACCTTTCAGTACTCGACGAGTCCATGGGATGTGTGCTCGGTCAACAAGATGATACGGGTAAAAAAGAACAAGCCATATATTACCTCAGTAAGAAATTTTTAAATTATGAGAGCCGTTATACACCACTTGAAAAAACATGTTGTGCATTAGTGTGGGCAACTCAGCGCCTTCGACAATATATGGTCAGACATACAACTTGGTTAATTTCCAAAATGGACCCAATCAAATACCTGTTTGAAAAGCCCGTCTTGACCGGAAGGATAGCTAGGTGGCATGTACTCCTTTCAGAATTCGACATTATTCATGTCACTCAAAAAGCTATCAAAGGTAGTCCTTTAGCATATTACCTGGCACATGGGCCAACTGACGAATATCAATCCCTCCAAGATGATTTTCCAGATGAGCATATAATGCACATCCAACACGAAGAGCTTGAAAATGATGAGTGGAGCATGTTTTTCGATGGAGCTTCAAATTTAATGGGACATGGGATTGGAGCTATTTTAATATCTCCCGAAAAGAAGTATATCCCAGTAACAGCAAGATTAAACTTTGATTGCACAAACAATATGGCAGAATATGAAGCCTGTGCTTTGGGTAATCAAGCAGCTCTAGATCATGGGGTGACTAAACTCAAAGTATTTGGTGACTCATCCCTTGTTATTTACCAACTCAAGGGCGAATGGGAAACTAGAAATTCCAAATTAATCCCTTATCTGGAACACATTCGTAATATGACTTCAAAACTGGAAAACATCAGTTTCGAATACATCCCTCTGGAAGATAACCAGATCGCAGATGCACTAGCAACATTATCATCTATGTTTGCATTAGGACAAGAACATGAGATGCCCATCATCCAGGTCAAAAGGCATGATAAGCAAGCCTTTTGAATGATGATAAACAGTGGAAAAGATGAAAACTCTTGGTATCATGACATAAGGCGATACTTAACAAAGGGTGAATACCCCGAGGGAATCAGTGATAATGATAAAAGAATCATTCGAAAAAGGGCCATAAGGTTTATGTTAATAGGAGAAACCCTTTATAAAAAGAGCTTTGACTCTACTTTGCTAAGATGCGTCAATCTTGAAGAAGCCCATACATTGACTAAAGAAATACATGAGGGAACCTTTGGGACTCATGCACCAGGGCATATCATGGCTAGGAAAATCCTCAGGGCAGGATATTTTTGGTCCACAATGGAAAAGGACTGTCACCGATATGCTAAAAAATGTCACAAGTGTCAGGTACATGCAGACAATGTACATGTCCCGCCGGCACCTCTCAATGTTATGGCTATCCCTTGGCCATTTGATATGTGGGGCATGGATGTTATTGGACGTATTGAACCTAAGGCATCCAATGGTCATCGATTCATTTTAGTGGCTATCGATTACTTCACTAAGTGGGTAGAAGCTGCATCTTATGCACATGTGACTAAAAAGGTAGTGGTCACCTTTGTTAAGAAGAATATCATATGTCGATATGGTATCCCGCATCGTCTCATTACCGATAACGGGTCCAATCTAAATAATAAGATGATGGAAGAACTATGTCAAAATTTCAAAATTCAACACCATAATTCTTCTCCTTATCGGCCCAAAATGAACGGCGCAGTAGAAGCAGCTAATAAAAACATCAAGAAGATTGTTCAAAAGATGGTTAAAACCTATAGGGATTGGCATGAAATGTTACCTTTTGCTCTTCATGGTTATCGAACATCTGTACGAACCTCGACAGGAGCTACTCCATTCTCCCTCGTATATGGAATGGAGGCTGTATTGCCAATAGAGGTCGAAATACCTTCCCTGCGAATTATAATGGAAGCAAAATTAACAGAAGCCGAATGGGTTCAAAGTCGATATGATCAATTAAACCTTATCGATGAAAAGCGGCTAAACGCTATATGTCATGGACAAGCCTATCAAAAGAAGATCAAAAAGGCTTATGATAAAAAGGTCCACCCTCATGCTTATCAAGAAGGGGATCTAGTGATAAAGAAAATGCTTCCAGCCTAGAAGGACAAAATTGGTAAGTGGGCGGCAAATTACGAATGACCCTTTGTGGTCAAACGAGCTTTCTCAGGAGGGGCACTAATCCTCACTAATATGGATGGAGAGGAACTTCGACACCCGATCAATTCTGATGCGGTGAAGAAGTATTATGCTTGAAGACATTGCTCAAGACCCGTTAGGAATGAAAATCCACAAAGGACATTCCTGGGCAAAAGATAGGGTCCATATTCCTCGCTAGGATACGTCCTAGGCAAAAAGAAGAGGTAAAAAAAAAGGAAAATAAAAAAAAACTAAGAGCAATGATTACTTTAGTCGAAAACCGAAGAGGCGGCTAAAGTAACATTTTTCCAGAAGCAAGCAGTCTGCATAGTCTTCACTCTGAGTTCAGGCATATCAACTAAAGCAATTAGGAGAACCAGGGGGCAGATATCATGGACATGACTGTTTAAACCTATATAGTATAGCCAACCCTGACCACCCATTCTTCTAAATACCTTTTGAAATCCTTCTATAAAAGAAAAAAAACTTTTGTTCATTTATCAATAAAATTCCTTTTCATTTCCTTTCTCTTGACCAAATATTATGGAAATGCCTCTTTATTGATAAATCATAAATATGTGCAAAGACCTTTAATCAAAGATCAAACATGCATCTAAAAAAGGGAAGCATAACAAATAAGAAAATAATAAATGCCTGCTAGGATATTCTTAGGTAAAAGCTAGGGTAGCCTGCTAGATCAGAAACCCCAAAAGAACGATCTAGGCAAAAGATAAGGCAAAAGCCCCCTAAGATATTCTAGGCAAAAATTAAGGCAGCCCGCTAGATCGAAAACCCGTAAAGGGCGGTCTAGGCAAAAGCCAGGGCTAAAACCAAAAGATGAATAAAAAGAGGAGCCCATCATCATAAAGGAGGAGCCCATCATGATCATAAAAGAGGAAGCCTATCGGCGTATTCATAAGAAGTCAACGGGAGAAGGCCAGTTACTTTCTAAATGCATCAAAAATAAATAAACAATAGATTGCATTTAGGACATCCACACACAAAGTAGTTGCACAATACGACTTTGTCAAAATCAAGAAAAAATAATTTTCTTTAAATAAGAATAAAAAACATGCATATAAAGAGGCTAGTCTCCATACTTGTGATTGAAAACAGGAGGCGCCAGAATTCAGTATACATATGAATATCAAAATCGCAAAAGACAAAATCAAAATTATCTTCAGCAAAATAAGGAGCTTCAAAGAAACTAGTTCCAACCATCAACCTTCTACACCAATAAAAGAAGGAGAAGAAAAGCCAATGGAAAAGGCTTGATCATCCTCAAGAGGATCCTTGCCTATTCAAAGGCAGAAAAATACTCCCCGACTCAACACCACCACATGAGTCGTCAAACATAAATCACTTGGAGCTGCAATCAGCATCCTTCCACCCAGAAAAGACATCAACAAAGAAGAAAGGCCGACGGAAAGGCTCGATCGTCCCCAAGAGGATCCTTGCCTACTCCAAAGGCAAAATGAAAAAGACTACTTCGTGACTCAGCTTCATTACCACATGAGTCCTCAAGCACACTCATATAAGGATCTCCGCTTCATTCCCCAATGGAGAACAAGGGCTACACAAGAGCCCATCATATGAAGTCAAGTTCCCTATATCACTGGGGGGCAACAAAAAGAAAAGAAAGAAAATTTTTTCCGCAACAGAGGCCACTACAGAAAAAAGGCCAAATAAATGTCTCTAAACATAGCATATCAAGAAAAATCTCCACAAAAAAGGAAAAGAAGAAAAATCTTCACCCCGATCAATAAAAAGCTTCACAAAGCCAAGAGCCAAGACTCCATCATCAAAGTTGGATCCCCAAAGAAATAAAGGAAAATTTCCCAGGGATCACCGAAAAGAAAAAAGAAAAAAGATATCTTTTCATTCAAAGAAGAAGCCAATGTGCATAAAAGAGCACACATGCAAAAAACCAAATCAGAAATCGCGAGAAAAGGGTAAAAACCCATTCCCCAGCAAAATAAGAGCTTAGGCAAAACCAGCTCAAACAACAGCAGCCAATAAGGAGTCGAAAAACTCCATTTCTCCCTAGAGGGACAATTCAAGACAGATCTCCGGAATGAAATTAAATTCCCCAGTGGATCATCAACAAGAAAACTACCGCAGTGAGCCTACGACAAAGGCAAGCTACAAAATTATATCCACAGGGAGTTAATCGCTCATAACGCCCAAAGACGGATATCCATGGTAAAGCACAAAGCCTTCACTTGCAACAAGCAAGCAAAAAACTAATATCCCCAAGAAATGGGAAATCAACCTATGTAAGAGGCAATCCAAACCCTCAAAGTCTTCACCATTATTGAAGCATTCGCCTAATCAAGAGGCACAAAAAAATCCCCAAATTAATCTTTGCCTAATCAAGAAGAGAATTCAAAATCCCCATAGGATTCCCGCCTAAAAAGAGGCAACTAACAAGAATCCCTGGTCAAGACCGGATGGCTAAAAGAAAAAGCCAAAAACAAAGAATCCCCAGCAAAAACTGGATGACTAAAAAAGTCAAAAAGTTAAATCAAATATTCCCCACGGAATGGGCGCATGAACAGAAACAATAAGTCGCCAACATATCTCCAAAAATAGATAATCACATGATTAACTACCAAAAAGTGCATCCTGAGAACCTTGCAGAACGGGGTTCGGACCGGGTGGGGGTAGGTACCCATCAGAGCCTTACAGAACGGGGTTCGGACCGGGTGGGGGTAGGTACCCATCAGAGCCTTGCAGAACGGGGTTCGGACCAGGTGGGGGTAGGTACCCATCAGAATCTTGTAGAACGAGATTCGGACCGGGTGGGGGTAAGTACCCATTAGAGCCTTGCAGAACGGGGTTCGGACCGGGTGGGGGTAGGTAACCATCGGAGCCTTGCAGAACGGGGTTCGGACCGGGTGGGGGTAGGTACCCATCGGAATCTTGCGAGAAGAGATTCGGACCGGGTGGGGGTAGGTACCCATCGGAGCCTTGCGGAACGGGGTTCCGACCGGGTGGGGGTAGGTACCCATCGAATCTTGCGGAACGAGATTCGAGCCGGGTGGGGGTAGGTACCCATCGAGCCTTGCAGAACGGGGTTCGGACCGGGTGGGGGTAGGTACCCATCGGAGCCTTGCAGAATGGGGTTTGGACCGGGTGGGGGTAGGTACCCATCAGAGCCTTGCAGAACGGGGTTCGGACCGGGTGGGGGTAGGTACCCATCGAGCCTTGCAGAATGGGGTTCGGACCAGGTGGGGGTAGGTACCCATCGGAATCTTGCGAACGAGATTCGGACCAGGTGGGGGTAGGTACCCATCGGAATCTTGCGGAACGAGATTCGGACCAGGTGGGGGTAGGTACCCATCAGAGCCTTGCAGAACGGGGTTCGGGCCGGGTGGGGGTAGGTAGCCATCAGAATCTTGCAGAACAAGATTCGGACCAGGTGGGGGTAGGTACCCATCAGAATCTTGTAGAACGAGATTCGGACCAAGTGGGGGTAGGTACCCATCAGAACCTTGCAGAACGGGGTTCAGACCGGATGAGGGTAAGTACTCATCAGAATCTAGCAAAAATGCAGATTCACACTGGGTGGGGGTAGGTACCCACCAAAACCTTAAAAATAAGGTCTGTACCGGATGAGGGTAAGTACTCATCAGAATCTAGCAAAAATGCAGATTCGTACCGGGTGGGGGTAGGTACCCACCAAAACCTTAAAAATAAGGTCTAGACCGGATGAGGGTAAGTACTCATCAGAATCTAGCAAAAATGCAGATTCGTACCGGGTGGGGGTAGGTACCCACAAAAACCTTAAAAATAAGGTTTGTACCAGATGAGGGTAGATACTCATCAAAACTTAGCAAAATGCATCGGGTAGAGTAAAAATACTCACCAGAAGCATTTCTAAAAACGGGAACAAAAGACTTGCTTCTATTAGAGGATAGTTCAGTGTTGAGCACCTCGGAAGAAAAGTACCCACAAGAGTTTAGCGAAATGCGAACTCATACCAGGTGAGGGTAGGTACTCACCAAAACCTTGTAAGAACAAGGTTCATACCTAGTGGGGGTAGGTACCCACAAAAGTCTAGTAAAATATAGACTTATACCAGGGTGAGGGTAAGTACTCACCAGAGCTTTATAAAAGGAGGCTCAAACCAGATAGGGGTTGGTACCTATCAAAATATTTATCATCCGGAGGATCAGTAATGAAGCAACATCCGAAGGATAACCGGGCAAAAGGGTTAACTCCTTCCCCTGCCAAATAATTTTGTCGGTATATTAAAACCAACGAATTAATTAGGCAGGTGAAGGGGGGGGGGGGGGGCAGCTGTAGACCCCTAATTTTGCCCGGCCTCTCAAAATAAAGGCTAGGGAAACTTCACACAAAAATAAAGTTCACCCGACTGCATATCAAAAACCGAGAAAGACCTCCCGCAACAAGACAGGGTTCACCCATCCACACAATAAAGACTAAGGAGACTTCCTATATGAAGATAAAGCTCGCCCGGAATCTTAATAAAGGCCAAGAAGACTACCTATATGAAGATAAAGCTTCAACTGAAATCTATCGGCGTCAATCTACGTCCGAAAAAGGAAAGGAAAGCTTCCCAGGGGTCCCAGAACGCGAAAACAGGCCAAGACAGGTTGGGACAGCCGTCCCAAACATCAAAAGACAAGTGAGACGCACGTCTCACCTTTGGGACCCACGTCCCAAACCCCAAAATTCAAGTGGGACGGCCGTCCCAACCCAAACTGGCCGTCCCACTCTCCCCCCAGCTTGGCCCAGTGCAAAACGCGCAGTTGGGACGGCCGTCCCAACCCAGACGGCCGTCCCAGATTTCCAGGAAGTGAAATCTATAAATAGGAGCCTCATTTGTCATTCTCCACACCCCAGACAACTCCAAGACTTGTCTTCTTCTCTCCCTCCTTCGAATGATCTCTCTGATTGTCTTTAATAGGTAACAATCAGTTAGGAATTTGTATTCCGGCATTCGATTCTTCTAGAAAATTTTAGTCGAGTCGAGTTTATTCGAGAGAAGAGTCGTTGTAGAGTGAAGGATTGCCGCAAAGCGTCCTCTATATAAAAGACTTGTCGCCGCCGTCCGTTCCGACGTCCTGGGACATCTCGAACGTTAATGCGAGCGGTCGCGAAAAGATGGTTGAGACTCGCGTTTTTTTGTTAAAAATATGTTCATTGATTCTGAGGCGCTCAACGCTGAACTATCCTCTAATAGAAGCAAGGTTTTCGAAAAGGGTTCTTTTGGAGTCGCCACCAATGTTTTGACCATAAACATTGGAAAAGGAGAAAAAAGGCATTGATTTTAATAAAAACCAAACTTGGCCATTATAACCAGAGTCGGGTAAGGGAGTTAGTTACGTGTGGGGAAGGTATTAGCACCCCACAACGCCCCTTTCGGGTTCCCTATGACGGATTAATTCATTTAAGTAAATATTACGAGAAATTACGCTATTACCCTCTTTTATTCATACAGTATTTAAATATGGCTATCTACATGATTTTATCTACATTGCATACAAAAAGCAATAAATAAAGCAGTAAAAGAGAAGAGAATTGAGAAGAACCTCCGAAGTAAGCTTTATATTATAAGTCTTTTACAAAGAGGATGCTTTGCGGCAATCCTTCTCTCTATAATGACCCTCCTCTCAAAAATAATATCGACTCGACTAAAATTTTACTGAAGAATCGAATGTCGGAATACCAATTCCTTAACTGATTGTTACCTATTAAAGGCAATCAGAGAGATCATTCGAAGGAGGGAGAGAAGAAGACAAGTCTAGGAGTTGTCTAGGGTCTGGAGAATGACAAATGAGGCTCCTATTTATAGATTTCGCTGCCTGGAAATTTGGGACGGCCGTCTGGGTTGGGACGGCCGTCCCAACTACAAAATTTGCACTGAGCCAAGCTGGGACGGCCTGTTGGGTTTGGGATGGCCGTCCCATTTGAAATTTGTGGCTTGGGACGTGCGTCCCAAAGGTGAGACGTGCGTCTCACTTAGCTTTTGGTGTTTGGGACGGCTGTCCCAGTTTGGGACGGTTGTCCCAACCTGTCTTGGCCAGCTTTTGCGTTCTGGGACCCCCGAGAAGCTTTCCTTTCCTTTTTCGAACGTCGTTTGATGCCGATGTGTGTCCGTTGAAGCTTTATCTTCATATAGGAAGTCTTCTTGGCCTTCATTAAGATGCCGGGCGAGCTTTATCTTCGTGTAGGAAGTCTCTTTAGTCTTTATTGTGTGGATGGGTGAACTCCGTCTTGTTACGGGAGGTCTTTCTCGGTTTTTCTTTGATATGAAGTCGGGTGAACTGTATGAAGTTTCCCTAGCTTTTATTTTGAGAGGCCGGGCAAAATTAGGGGTCTATAGCTGCCCCTCTTCACCTGCGTAGCTAATTTGTCGGCTTGATATGCCGACAAAATTAGTTGGTAGGGGAAGGAGTTAACCCTTTTGCCCGGTCATCCTTCAGATGCTGCTCCTTGCTGATCCTCCGGATGATAAATATTTTGATAGGTACCAACCCCTATCTGGTTTGAGCCTCCTTTTATAAGGCTCTGGTGAGTATTTACCCTCACCAGGTATAAGTCTGTATTTTACTAGACTTTAGTGAGTACCTACCCCCACTAGGTATGAACCTTGTTCTGCAAGGTTTTGGTGAGTACCTACCCTCACCCGGTATGAGTTCGCATTTTGCTAAACTCTTGTGGGTACTTACTTCCGAGGTGCTCAACACTGAACTATCCTCTAATAGAAGTAAGGTCTTTGCAACCCATTTTTGAAATGCTTAGGTGAGTATTTTTACTCCACCTAATGCATTCTGCTAAGTTTTGATGAGTACCTACCCTCATCCGGTACAAACCTTATTTTTAAGGTTTTGGTGGGTACCTACCCCCACCCGGTGCGAATCTGCATTTTTGCTAGATTCTGATGAGTACTTACCCTCATCCGGTCTGAACCCCGTTCTGCAAGGTTCTGGTGGGTACCTACCCCCACCTGGTCCGAATCTCGTTCTGCAAGATTCTGGTGGGTACCTACCCCCACCTGGTCCGAACCCCGTTCTGCAAGGCTCTGATGGGTACCTACCCCCACCCGGTCCGAACCCCGTTCTGCAAGGCTCTGATGGGTACCTACCCCCACCTGGTCCGAATCCCGTTCTGCAAGATTCTGATGGGTACCTACCCCCACCCGGTCCGAACCCCGTTCTGCAAGGCTCTGATGGGTACCTACCCCCACCTGGTCCGAACCCCGTTCTGCAAGGCTCTGATGGGTACCTACCCCCACCTGGTCCGAACCCCGTTCTGCAAGGCTCTGATGGGTACCTACCCCCACCTGGTCCGAACCCCATTCTGCAAGGCTCTGATGGGTACCTACCCCCACCTGGTCCGAACCCCGTTCTGCAAGGCTCTGATGGGTACCTACCCCACCTGGTCCGAATCCCGTTCTGCAAGATTCTGATGGGTACCTACCCCCACCCGATCCAAACTCCGTTCTGCAAGGCTCTGATGGGTACCTACCCCCACCTGGTCCGAACCCCGTTCTGCAAGGCTCTGATGGGTACCTACCCCCACCCGGTCCGAACCCCGTTCTGCAAGGCTCTGATGGGTACCTACCCCCACCCGGTCCGAACCCCATTCTGCAAGGCTCTAATGGGTACCTACCCCCACCCGGTCCGAATCTCGTTCTGCAAGATTCTGATGGGTACCTACCCCCACCCGGTCTGAACCCCGTTCTGCAAGGTTCTCAGGATGCACTTTTTGGTAGTTAATCCTGTGATTATATGTTGGCGACTTATTGTTTCTGTTCATGCGCCCATTCCGTGGGGAATATTTGATTTGACTTTTTGACTTTTCTGTTAGTCATCCGGTTTTACCGGGGATTCTTTGTTTTTGGCTTTTTCGTTTAGCCATCCGGCTTTGCCGGGGATTTCTGATTTTTGGCTTTTCTGTTTAGCCATCCGGCTTTTGCCGGGGATTCTTTGTTTTTGGCTTTTTCGTTTAGCCATCCGGCTTTGCCGGGGATTTCTGATTTTTGGCTTTTCTGTTTAGCCATCCGGCTTTTGCCGGGGATTCTTTGTTTTTGGCTTTTTCGTTTAGCCATCCGGCTTTGCCGGGGATTTCTGATTTTTGGCTTTTCTGTTTAGCCATCCGGCTTTTGCCGGGGATTCTTGATTTTTGGCTTTTCTGTTTAGCCATCCGGCTTTGCCGGGGATTCTTTGTTGGTTGCCTCTTGTTTAGGCAGGAATCCTCCGGAGATTTTGGATTCTCTTCTTGATTGTGCCTCTTGATTAGGCAAATGCTTCAATAATGGTGAAGACTTTGAGGGTTTGGATTGCCTCTTGCATAGGTTGATTTTCCATTTCTTGGGGATATTAGTTTTTTGCTTGCTTGTTGCAAGTGGAGGCTTTATGCTTTACCATGGATATCCGTCTTTGGGCGTTATGAGCGATTAACTCCCTGTGGATATAATTTTGTAGCTTGCCTTTGTCGTAGGCTCACTGGGGTAGTTTTCTTGTTTGATGATTCACTGGGGAATTAATTTCATTCCGGAGATTTGTCTTGAATTGTCTCTCTAGGGAGAAATGGAGTTTTTCGACTCCTTATTGGCTGCTGTTGTTTGAGCTGGTTTTGCCTAAGCTCTTATTTTGCTGGGGAATGGGTTTTTACCCTTTTTTCGCGATTGTGTTTTTTCGCGATTTTGGATTTGTTAGATGCGTGTGCCCCTTTTTTTTTCTTTTGTGCACACAGGCTTTTTATCTTTTGCTGGGGATGAAGAAGTTTTCTTTTCTTCTCTCTTTTTTTATTGGCCTTGGGGAATTTTTTGGCTTCCTGGGGGTATGATGGAGTTCTGGCTCCTGGCTTTGTGAAGCTCTTATTTGATCTGGAAGATGGAAATTTTTGTTTTTTCCTTTTTTGTGGATATTTTTCTTGGTATGCTCTATTTAGAGACATTTATTTGGCCTTTTTTCTGTAGTAGCCTCTGTTAGGGGATGAAAAGTTTTTCTTTCTTTTCCTTCTGTTGCCCCCTGGTGATGTGGAGGATTTGACTCCGTATTTTCTTTGATGGACTCTTATGTAGTCCTTATTCTCCTTTGGGGAATGAAGCGGAAATTCTGGATGAGTTTGCTTGATGACTCATGTGGTAATGAAGCTGAGTCATGGAGTAATAATTTTTTGTTTTGCCTTTGGAATAGGCAAGGATCCTCTTGGGGACGGTCGAGCCTTTCTGTCGGCCTTTCTTCTCCTTCTTTTATTGGTGTAGAAGGCTGATGGTTGGAACTAGTTTCTTTGAAGCTCCTTATTTTGCTGGAATGATTTTGATTTTCGCCTTTCGCGATTTTGATTTTTATTTAGAGGCTGGATTTTGGCGCCTTTTACAAACATGGAGACTATCCTCCTTATATGCATGTTTATTATTCTTGTTTGAAGAAAATTATTTTTTCTTTGATTTTGACAAAGTCGTATTATGCAACTAATTTGTGTGTGGATGTCCTAAATGCAATCTATTGTTTATTTATTTTTGATGCATTTAGAAAGTAACTGGCCTTCTCCCGTTGGCTTCTTAGGAATATGCCGATGGATCCCTCCTTTATGACCATGATGATGGACTCATCTTTTATGATGATGGGCTCCTCTTTTATTCATCTTTTGGTTTTAGCCCTATCTTTTGCCTAGACCGCCCTTTACGGGTTTTCGATCTAGCGGGCTGCCTTAATTTTTGCCTAGAATATCTTAGGGGGCTTTTGCCTTATCTTTTGCCTAGATCGTTCTTTTGGGGTTTCTGATCTAGTAGGCTACCCTAATTTTTACCTAAGAATATCCTAGCAGGCATTTATTCTTTTACTATTTTTATGCTTCCTCTTTTTAGATGCATGCTTGATCTTTGATTAAAAGTCTTTGCGCATATTTATGATTTATCAATAAAGAGGCATTTCCATAATATTTGGTCAAGAGAAAGGAAATGAAAAGGAATTTGTATTGATAAATGAGCAAAAGTTTATTTCTTTTATAGAAGGATTTCAAAAGGTATTTAGAAGAATGGGTGGTCAGGGTTGGCTATACTGTATAGGCTTAAACAGTCATGTCCATGATATCTGCCCCCTGGTTCTCCTAATCACTTCAGTTGAGATGCCCGAGCTCAGAGTGAAGACTATGCCGACCGCTTGCTTCTGGAAGAATGT
>OY731401.1:29807993-29874932 GCA_963425845.1 Sphenostylis stenocarpa | reverse complement strand
TTTTTAAGGCAATCGAGAGTTCATTCAAAGTAGGGAGAGAAGACAAGTGTCCGGAGTTGCCCCGAGGAAAGTGGCAATGAGCTCTCATTTACAGTTTTCGCAGCCTCGGGGGCAGCTCGGGGACGACCGTCCGGGCCCGGAAAACAAGGATGAGCGTCTGGAGAAGCGGAGTTGTCTCGAGTGTGAAAAAGTGGCAAATGAGCCTCCTATTTATAGTTTTCGCAGCCTGGCAGCTTGGGACGACCGTCCGGGGCCTGGAAAACAAGGATGAGCGTGCGGAGAAGTTGGGACGGCCGTCTGGGATTTGGGACGGTCGTCCCAAGCATCAAAACCAGTTGAGACGGCCGTGTGGACTTTGGGACGGTCGTCTGGGCATTTGGGACGGCCGTCCCAACTTCTGGGATGGCCATCTCGACTGTTTTTGCCTGATTTTGTGTTCTGGGACCCCCGGGAAGCTTTCCTTTCTTTATTCGGACGTTGATTGATGCCGATAGACGTCCATCGAAGCTTTATCTTCATATAGGAAGTCTTCTTAACCTTTATTGAGAGGCCGGGCAAAATTAGGGGTCTACAATTCCTAAAACAAAATAAAAAAGGAAGCCTAGACAAAAGTTAGGACAAAACACAACATCCTAGATTGAAAACCCAAAGGGTAGTCTAAGAAGGTCAATCAGTCGTAATAAGCACCACAGAACAATAAGTTAAAGACGCAACCTCACAAACAAATGTTTGTTTAAACTAGCCTAAACAATTTAACCTATCGTGGCTAGCCATTCTTACAAAGACCATTTTTGTCAAGAATAAAAATCCCTTCTAAAACACAAAAAATAAAACCTAAAACTAAAAAACCCCAAACGGCCGTCTCGATTGGCCAGATGGTCATCTTGTCCATCGTAGATGGCGAGATGGCCGCCTCGTTTGGCAAGACGACCGTCTCATGTTACCGTTAGTTTGAGACGACCATCTCGCTTTGCTAGACGGGCGTCTCGTTCAAAGGAAATGGCGAGACGACCATCCCATGTTTCCGTTGGAGCAAGACAGCCGTCCCAAATTCTGGATGGTCGTCCTGAACTTTGGATTTTTACCTATATAATGTGCGGCCCAGGTTCGTTCAAGGCACCCCATTCCTCCATTCTCTCTTCATCTCCTACATCTTCTTGCATACATGAGTGTTTTTGAGATATAATGCATCAAGGAGAGTCTTTTGCACCTAGGAAGTGTGGTCAGGGACCCACCATGTTAGAAAAAGAGGCTGAGATCAAGAGGGGGGGGTGAATTGATCTTTGAAAGATTTTCGTAATTTACAGATTATCTATTTCAAAGATTAAGAGTTTTGACCAATTCTCGGACCAAGAAAAACAAGCAATTAAAATAAAGGCAGCAGCACAATTAAAAAGAGTAAGGTTTAGAGAAATACAACCAAGATTTATACTTGTTCACCCAATCCCAGGGCTACGTCCAGTTCTCAGCCAAATTCCTGCTGAGTTCCACTAGATTGAATGTTTTACAGATTACAGATTACAATCACACATCCAATCTACCACTAGAACCAAAATTATAGTCCTTGCACCTAAACCTTCACCAAGAACCAACTTCCAGTTCTTGAACCAACCTGCAGCCAAATTCCAGCCATAAAACCAGTGCCCAACAATTCAAGACACTTACAACCCAAGAACCAAGTTCCAGTTCTTGTACCAACCTGCAGCCAAATTCCAGCTACAGAACAAGTTCCCAACAATTCCAAACACTCACTACCCAAGAACCAAGTTCTAGTTCTTGTACCAACCTGCAACCAAATTCCAGCTACAGAACCAGTGCCCAACAATTCTAGACACTCACTACCTAAGAACCAAGTTTCAGTTCTTGTATCCAGCTATAGAACTAGTGCCCAACAATTCCAGACACCCACAATACAGTAAAGAAATGTAAAGAAACAAAGAGAATAAACTAGAACAATCAAACCCAGATTATGCAGTCCCTGCAGTATGAGTTTCTTCACAAAAAATGCAAAAATTTCCTCAAGAAAGAACTTTCATAAACACCACAAAACTTGCACGATTCTTTCTTGAAAAACTTCACTTATGATTGCTCAAAGGTATATTTTAAAATGTTGAATCAAGTCTGTTTATATAGAGATTTGTTCTAACTACTAGTTTAATTAATCTGTTAAAACAATCTTTTCATCTGTTAAAAGTCTTGAATTAATCTGTTAAAACTTCTTTTAATTTGTTAAAATGTTCTTGATTATTTTCCAGATTTGTTTTAACTGATACGACAACGTTTCAATCGATTAAAATAGTTTGTAAAAAATCCCTTAAGTTGTTTGAATCGATTAATTCGCAATGTAATCGATTAAAATTCTGCCAAAAACTTTCATAAAACTTTCTAAGTAATTTTAACTGATAACAACAAGTTTTAATCGATTAAAATAGTTAGCAAAAAGTTCCTTAAGTTATTTTAATCAATTAAATCGTAGTTTATTCAATTAAAATTATTCTGATCGATCATATATGAAATTTAATCGGTTAAAACTTATTCTGATGAATCATATATGAGATTTAATCGGTTAAAACTTATTCTGATCGATCATATATGGGATTACATCGATTAAAAAGTACTTCAAGTGATTTTAATCGATTATTTGAAGTTATATCGATTAAAATACTGCCAAAACACTTTTCAAAACATCTTAAGTGATTTTAATCGATTATTTCGAATCTATATCGATTAAAAATCTGTTATGTAAGTTTTAAAAATATTTTAATTGATAAAGCTCATATAATATCAGTTAAAATAATTTGTTAAAAACAATTTTGATTTTTAATGGATTAAAAACATCTTTAGAGGCATTTTCAAATTCTTTCAAATGATGAAACCTCATGCAACGAGAGAGATATGAATGATTATACCTATGTATAGATGCAGACTCACTAATCACTCTACCCTTTTAACCCAAGTAATCTTTGACTTCATCAGATTAGCCTTTGACTTCATCAAATCAACAAGATCTTTGTTTTATCAAATGATTCAATAAGATCTTCATCACTTTCAGTCTCCCCCTATTTGATGAAGAGAAACACCTCTTTGAAAGACTTTGATCTGCAGAAGAAGTCACTTGGATATATAGATTAGTGAGTATTCAATATCAATTATTTCTCCCCCTAGATTAGTGATTATTTAAAAAATTAATCATTTCTCCCCCTTTGACTTCATCAAAAATAGAGAAGAGAGGGATAAAACAAGCAATATGCATAGTATGTAATGATAACAAAATTTATGTTTAAAACCAATAGTATAATCAGAGAGAAAAATAATACTAATGAGATGTATTATTCATTTAAGAATCAATTATAGTTGATTCAAACTTATCTTCGTTAACACGTTTGTAATGAATACAATAAACACGTGTAAAGATAAGGGAACCTTTCTTTAGTAGCATGTTACAAGAACAACCATTAACTAAAGCCTTTAATTTCCTTTTCAGAATAATAATCGATTAAAAACAGGACATAATCGATTAAATTGATCATGTTAATGATTTTAATTGATATATGACATTTTAATCGATTAAAACATGAATGACAGATGTACATTAAAATCCTGATAGAATCTAATCGATTAAATCGAAATTTAATCGATTAAAATAGTATGAACAGTAGTATTATAAGTGAAATTAATCAATTAAAGCTAGTTTATATTAATTAAAATAATCAGAATTGAGAACTAAGTGATGTTTGATGCATCTAAACTGCCAAACTTAGTTCGAATTTTATAAAATCGATCACTAGCAAAAGGTTTTGTGAATATATCAGCTAATTGTTTTAATTCTTATGAAGAAAGATTAGGAATCATGCAGATGAGTATTGGTAAAGCAAGATTTAAGCTATAGCTGAAAAAGTAGCATAAAACCAGAATGTAACAACTTTGTTAGTGAATTTAATTGATGTAGCTTGATGCAGATCCATAACCTTTATCTTTTAATCGATTAATTCGTGAAATAATCGATTAAAATGGTACAAATTGTCTATGTAAATATGCCTGTTAATGAATCTAATCGATTAAAATGATTTTTTATCAACTAAAACTATTAGGACGTGTGATTTAGTCTATTTAGGGTCTTTAATTCAATTCTAATTTTAAATCTAAATACCTGTATCATATTTAAGGATGTTCAAGGAGTGTTTCTAGTCAATTACCAGTTAATATTACAGACCAGTAAGATAAAAAAGTAACAGATAAAAGCAGTGATAAAGGAGAAAAAAATGATAGAAAGGACCCTTCTTGATGAGACTTAATCTTCCCAGAGTCCCTGATTCAATTGCATATCCTCCAATTTGGTATAAATGTTAGCAATCTGATTTCCCAGGTTGGAGAATTGTGTGTTGGTCTGCTGGAAGTGCTGGTAAGTCATTTGCATGTGTTTCCTTTGATTTTCTTACAATGAGGCCATTTGAGAGAGCATGGTTTATTCAAACTGTGAAAGTGGAGTTCCACGGTCAGGTTGCTCTATGTATGGTATGATCTCCATGTTCTCATAAGAAGTTTGACCACTAGTGGACTCAGGAGCAGAAGCCAGAGAAGAAGGAATTTGACCTTGATCAACTTCTTCTTCATCTTCATCCTCATCTTCAGACATTCCAGCCTCATCTTTGGAGATCCATTCATCATCAATTTTGATGAACCCCATTTTTCGTAGAGTGGAATCATCAATCTCATTTGATGCTTTAGGGGTTTCCACATTTTCTCCTGCAAGGTCTACTTCAAAATATCTAAAGAAATTGTTAATTAACATGGCATATGGCAATTTATAATCGGATAATCTCTTTGCTTTCAACATGTGATCCTTGATCACATATACCCAGTTGACCCGAATACTATTTGAAATGCAATACATGAGAGCGAGGTCACCTTCATTTAGCAATGCATGATTGCTCCCCCTAGGAGTTAGTATCCATGCAACAATGAAGGCTAGTAACCTTGGTTCAAGCATCAACTTTCTAGCATTTGAACCCCTTACCAAATCATTTGGATCTTTGAGGCAGGATCTGAAATGTTGTATCTTGTTGAACTCGGGTAAGTCAGAGACATTCCCTCTAGATACTTTAACACCAGAGTCTTTGAGACCAACAACTTGCTCCCAAACAGAAGGAGTAATTTCCATATTAACTCCCTTTACCTGAGATTTTATGGTAGATCCATTTACGATCAGATTGGAATAGAAAACACGAACCAAATCAGGTTGAATATTCCCAGTATACTTGTCGCCGCCGTCAAAATGAGGGCGGTTGGAGCGACGCGATGGTTCTGACTTTCCGATTTTTCACGTTTTTTATTGGTGGTTACAACGCCTTTAGGTTGTCCGATAACCGGGCTGAACCTAGGGGCGAGGTTTTCGAAAAGGCGTTCTTGGATTGTCCGATAACCGAGCTAAACCAAGAACTAGTTTTTTAGGGTTCTCTGGAGTCGCCACCGATGTTTTTACCGGAAACATCGGAAAAGGAGTTTAAAAGGCGTTGGTTTTCGAAAAACCAACTTTGGTCATTAGAACCAGAGTTGGGTAAGGGAGTTAGTTACGCGTAAAGGAAGTGTTAGTTCCTTTACGACGCCCCTTTCGGGTTCCCTATGATAGGCCAGCTATTTAAAATATTTAAATCGGTGAAAATATGCTTTTACCCTTTTATTGTGCGGAATTTAAAATTATGACTACATGGCCCTAATGTCTATTGCGTAATTTAAAATAAGGCAGTAAAAGATAGAGAGAGAAAATATAAACCTCCGAAGCAAGCTTTTCTATTAATTCTTTGAGTACTAGGGTGCTTTTTGGCAGCCCTCTTCTCGTTACAATGCCGAAAACGCTCAAAAAAACGCTCTAGAAAGCTCTCAGAAACTCCGGAAATGCTTCGGAGGGGGTCTAGAGAGAAGGTGGAAGAACTGTTGGAAATGAAGGGAATGGAGCCCCTATTTATAGGGATTCGCGCCTGTCAGGTCGAGACGAGCCGTCTCGTCTGACAAGGTCGAGACGGCCGTCTCGCCACTTGTGCAAGGCGAGACAGCGGTCTCGATTCCGAGACGGCGGTCTCGACCCCAAAAGGCAAAAATCCTTATTTTTGAGCCAAAAATCCCTCCTATCCTAGTATGGGGCCTAATAGTCTCTCCTAGTGGCTTCTTAGGCTTCATCCATCTTTGAATAGAAGGTCTTCTGGTCTTTATTAAGATCGGGCAAGATTTGGGGTCTACAATACTCCATGAAGGTTTTTAGCTTCTGTCTTTTCAATTGCCTTCTTAAAGATGTAAATCCTTCTTCATCTAGCCAATTGAACTTTATAAACTTGGGAATTACAATTTTCTTCTGACTAAATTCAGCAATGAAGGTATTCATTCTGCCAATGTCACCATCGAACCAAGCTTCTAAATGTCCACCAGGATTGGCAACGGAGGAAGATTCCCCTTTATGTTTCTTCCTTGATTTTGATATTTTAAACATGTTTGAAGCATAAATTCGAGAAGAAATTTGGAAAAAAATATGAAAACAAGAGAAAGAGGAGAAGCTAAGAAATAGATGAGTTTATGCAGAACCTGATTTCTTTGAATGAAGATCGGGTTTCAAATTTTTGACATCCGAATGTTAGAACTGCAATGTTTCAGCTTTAATTAATCGTGTTCCCTTGATAGAGTGCAAAATCATTTGCGTCTGGCAGTGGGTACATCAGCTAAAGTGTTCTTGGATAAACATTAACTTAGTAAAACAATACAGTAAATGTTTTTCACAGATTTTGATTATCAGTAAATCTTGGAAATCTCATCTTGATTTGCTAGAAATTCTTCAATTAACCATATTTAAAACAGTTTTTAAGAATGAATTAATCGATTAACAAACAATTTAATCAATTAATTTGATCTGGAATATTAGGTTTGAAATAATAACAGTGTAATAATCGATTAAAATAGAAAAGAATCGATTAAATTTGTATTGTATATGTTTAATGAAATGATCATAGAATTTTTATCGATTAAATTGAAAAAGAATCGATTAAATTTAACTCTTTAATGATTTTAACTGATGTAAATCCTTTTTAATCGATTAAAACAAAGATCTGGAATATTAGTTGTAAACCTAAGAGGTTTTAATCAATTAATTCGATGAATAATCGATTAAAACTGTACGAACAACTTTTTAAAATTTTTCTGTAAGTGAATTTAATCGATTAAAATAGTTTTCTATCAATTAAAATGATCAGTTCATGAAACCAGAACATATAACTGCTAATCAGGTACCAAAGAATTTCTAGATTTTGTTCCTGTAAAACAAATTTAGCATATATCTGGTACCTTTTTAGAATTATAGGGTCCAATCAGGTTATATGGAGTGAATTCTTGGGAATCCACTTCATTCTTCCTCTTGGAATAACATATTTCTTTATTCTACAAAACTTAACAGAATGACCACTTTTCATACAATAAAAGCATGTAATGAATGGTGACGAAATAAATTTACTATATGCAAAATAGTTTTTGAATGCTCTAGTTTTCTTTCCAACAAGAGGTGTGAAACCAATACCACCACGATCAATAACCAATTTTTGAGAATCAAGTATAACATCAAGACTGGTTTTTCCTTGTGCAAGTTTAGATGCAGTCTTTATTAGATATGCTAATGTCTTTTATAACTCAAGACAATTTTCACAATCTTTTTTATCATTACACATGCAATCAGAATTATCACCTATTTTCAGATTTTCATCCTTAGTTTCTTCATCAAGAATTTTCTTTTCAAGAAGGATGATTTTTTTTTCTAATCTACTGTTCATGCTCTTTAATATTTTATTTTCAAATTCTAATATTTTTTCTACTGCATGCATTTCATAGAAGGCATTTTGTAATGAACTATAATCCATAATACTTGTTGAAGAGTCAGAACTTACACTGGATGTTGGGGAATTCGAATTAGCCATCAAACATATTTCTGGAGTTTCTTCATAAGCCATCTCAAGAGTTTCCCACATTTGTTTGGCAGTTTGGCAGTGTGATATCTTGAAAATTTCATTTTTGTTAAGTGCAGATGTAATAATATTCTTGGCAGTGCTATCATCTTAAATTTGTTTCTTTTCATGATCCTTTATTTTCAGCCATCTGGATCGAAAGACTTGAGAGTAATTTTCAAGAACCTTGTTAGAAAAAGAGGTTGAGAGGGGGGGAGGTGAATTGATCTTTGAAAGATTTTCGTAATTTACAAATTATCTATTTCAAAGATTAAGAGTTTTGACCAATTCTTGAACCAAGAAAAACAAGCAATTAAAATAAAGGCAACAACAAAATTAAAGAGAGTAAGTTTTAGGGAAATACAACCAAGATTTATATTGGTTCACCCAATCCCAGGGCTACGTCCAGTTCTCAGCCAAATTCTAGTTGAGTTCCACTAGATTGAATGTTTTACATATTACAGATTCCAATTACACACCCAATCTACCACAAGAACCAAAATTTCAGTCCTTGCACATAAACCTTCACCAAGAACCAACTTCTAGTTCTTGAACCAACCTGCAACCAAATTCCAGCCACAAAACCAGTGCCCAACAATTCCAGACACTCACTAACCAAGAACCAAGTTCCAGTTCTTGTACCAACTTGCAGCCAAATTCCAATTACAGAACCAGTGCCCAACAATTCTAGACACTCACTACCTAAGAACCAAGTTCCAGTTCTTGTACCAACCTGCAACCAAATTCCAGCTATAGAACCAGTGCCCAACAATTCCAGACACCCATAATACAGTAAAGAAATGTAAAGAAACAAAGAGAAGAAACTAGAACAATCAAACCCAGATTATGCAGTCCCTGTAGTATGAGTTTCTTCACAAAAAATGCAAAAATTACCTCAAGAAAGAACTTTCAAAAATACCACAAAACTTGCACGATTCTTTCTTGAAAAACTTCACTTATGATTGCTTGATTGATTGCTTAAAGGTATATTTTAAAATGTTGAATCAAGTCTGTTTATATAGAGATTTGTTCTAACTGCTGGTTTAATTAATCTATTAAAACAATCTTTTAATTTGTTAAAAGTCTTGAATTAATCTGTTAAAACTTCTTTTAATCTGTTAAAATGTTCTTGATTATTTTCCAGATTTGTTTTAACTTATACGACAACGTTTCAATTGATTAAAATAGTTTGTAAAAAATCCCTTAAGTTGTTTGAATCGATTAATTCACAATTTAATCGAATAAAATTCTGCCAAAAACTTTCAGATAACTTTCTAAGTAATTTTAACTGATAAGAACAAGTTTTAATCGATTAAAACAATAGCCAAAAGTTCCTTAAGTTATTTTAATCGATTAAATCGCAGTTTAATCGATTAAAATTATTCTGATCGATCATATATGAGATTTAATCGGTTAAAACTTATTCTGATCGATCATATTTAATCGGTTAAAACTTATTCTGATCGATCATATATGGGATTACATCGATTAAAAAGTACTTCAAGTAGTTTTAATTGATTATTTTGAAGTTATATCGATTAAAATACTGCCGAACACTTTTCAAAACATCTTAAGTGATTTTAATCGATTATTTAGAATCTTTATCAGTTAAAAATATGTTATGTAAGTTTTAAAAACATTTTAATTGATAAAGCTCATATAATATCAGTTAAAATAATTTCTTAAAAACAATTTTGATTTTTAATGGATTAAAAACATTTTTAGAGCCATTTTCAAATTCTTTCAAATGATGAAACCTCGTGCAGTAGAGAGATATGAATGATTATACCTATGTATAGATGCAGACTCACTAATCACTCTACCCTTTTAACCCAAGTAATCTTTGACTTCATCAGATTAGCCTTTGACTTCATCAAATCAACAAGATCTTCGTTTTATCAAATGATTCAATAAGATCTTCATCACTTTCACACCAGGGGTGCTCCAGCCCCTCAAGTCCCGCCAAATCCTCAAGCTCGTAATCAACTGATGCCCCAACACCAAGCCAGGCTCGAAAATATCAGACAGTACGCTTGGCATCCGATGCTGCAACTAGATTTTGGCATCCTAGCCACTTTCGACTGGGACGAAGACGTTAGGAATTACATCCAATGTATAGGATGAGATTTCCTTCTAGGAGCTCCTCCTACCCACATCTTCCAAGAAGCCACCATGGAGTTCCTTGCGTCTATAACACTGGGTGATATGCCCGCACTATATCCCGGCGTTCCTCCCGCAAAGGTGATCTCCTATTTTATTAACGGGGCTTACCCAACGAGATGCTGGATGAATTCAATGTCATCATAGACTTTTGTCAACCAGCTGATATCATGACAGCAAAATATTGGAGGGCACTATATGAGAGGTCGACCAACCTTACCACAGGCGAAATCTGGGAGGACCTCACTAGGGCCCAACACGTGCCAGCCCACGAATAAAATTAAATAGAAAATCAAATAAAATATTTAATTAACTGAAAATCAAATAAAATATTCAAATAACTGAAAATCAAATAACTAAAAATCAAATAAAATATTTAAATAACTGAAAATCAAATAAAATATTAAAAACTAACAATCAAATAAAATATTCAAATAACTGAAAATCAAATAAAATATTTAAATAACTAAAAATCAAATAAAATATCCAAATAACAACAAACCAAATAAAATATTAAATAACCGATAATCAAATAAAATATCCAAATAACGAACAAATCAAATAAAATATCCAAATAACAACAAACCAAATAAAATATTAAATAACTGAAAATCAAATAAAACATCCAAATAACAGACAAATCAAATAAAATATTCAAATAACTGAAAATTAAATATTAAATAACTTAAAATCAAATAAAATATTTAAATAACTAAAAATCAAATCAAATATTTAAATAACTAAAAATCAAATAAAATATTTAAATAACTGAAAATCAAATAAAATATTCAAATAAAATAAAATAAAAACAAAAAAACGAAAACATAAACAAAAAATAAAAATTGAAAACCTAGACAAAAATCTTGGTCCCCGACAACTGCGCCAAATTTGATCGATGTCGTACTCGGTCAAATAATTAAAACAGAATAAATGTAGTACTAGGAAGCTTTCCTAGGTTGTCTCCCAAAGACCACAAATTTCTATCAAAGCTTATCAATTTTTAAATTTTGAACAGATAACAAAAAAAGGGAAGTTTTTCAAAATTCAAATATTAGATGAAACAGAACAAAAGCAGATTATAAAAATGCGGATTAAAAACAGATTAAAATGCAATTGATTTTCTGATTCTAATGCAGTGTCACTTATCCTAGATTACGAAATTAATTCGAAATTAATTCGAAATTAACCAACTAAGCGAATATAAATCCCAAATTATATTCTAATTCGAAATTAATCAACTAAGCGAAGATTAATCTCAAATTAGCTTTAACCCTTGTTCCAATATGAAATTAACCAACTAAGCGAAGATTAATCCCAAATTTTCCTTAACCCTTATTCCAACATGAAATTAACCAACTAAGCGAAGATTAACCCCAAATTATCCTTATACAATTAAGCATTGCATACATCACATAATCTCATCTCTAACACAGAATTAAGCAAATTGTGATATTAGTTTCAGTTTATTAAGCATAAACAGATTATAATTCAACACTGAGATTAGAAGATGAAGAGTTAAGAGAACAAACAAAATGAAATTGTAGAACAAAACCTCAAAGATCTACTTGCATTCTTCTCAGAAAATCAATACAAAGATTTAGCTATCCATGGAAAGTTGAAAACGCAATAGAAGAAACATAATTAAAATCGAAACAAGAATTTAAAAATAATGACAAAAGAGTAAACAAACTTGAATATAAATTGTAGAAGATGAAAGACGGAAGTGTGGTGGCTGCGTAGTCCTTGTGTGTTGTGTGTTTTTCGTGTGATGTGCCTCTCTTATATAAATAACCCTAACCCTAATCTTAATCGAGGTTTGGGCTCAACTAGTCCATGAAACACATCATAAGTTGGCTTCAGTGCAGGTCCATGAACTTCAAACACGTGCAGTATTTTCAATACTTATCCAAATTAAGTGATTTTGGTCTCCTTTGAAAGCCTTTTGAGATAGCTTTAAAACACCACTGTTTATACTATTTTCGGAGGTCTAATGAATTAAGGAAACTTAAATTACTGAAGCATGTCTATTGGGTCGGCCTGGTGCGCTTGACTCGTTTTGGATAATTTATGTAAAATCCAATTTAGCTCCGAATTGAATGATTTTGAATCCTGTGGAAAGCTCAATGTGTCTAGTTTGTAATTATTTTAGAATCATGTTATTTGGAGATCTGTAGAAAAAATGATAAATAAAACAGTAAACTAATGTTAGTACCCGTATAAAATAAAATATGACATTTGACCCAATTTTTCAAGCCCAAAATTGCTTTAAACTGTCCGAAAATTAATAATGAGTAAAATTAGATCAAATAGATTCAAATTAATTAAAATCTAAATTATTGGCCCATTGAAGCCTAATCAATGAAAATGCACTAATAATAGACAATTAAACACAATGCACCAATTAAGATAAGTACATAAAGATAAGAAAATGCGGGAAAATAATGGCTCATCAACCCTGAACCTTGCACTCCCTATCTGCCACAAGCTGCTGGCAGGGACCATTCATGGACGCAAAGAGAGTCAGGGTAAGATCACCCAACTTGATCTCTTTGTAATCTACTGCATGCATAGGGGATTCCGGTGCAACCCCGAATATTTCTTCTTGAAGGCACTAAAAGACTTCGGGAGTCGCCCGGTAGGGACCATCATGATTACTTCCCTTATCACCCCTCTGGCCGAGCGATGGGGATGTGCTGATGGGAAGACATACCCTGTACTCTTCGACCAGAACCTATCAGTGGGTCTATGTTCATTCACATGGGTATGCCGGGGTTGTCCTGCACCCTGCACTCACCATGGCGATCGACATTTGCGACTTGGATACATCAGACAAGATCCCCATCCCCCCAGGATTCCAGCAACAGCAGTACAAAGATGACATCCAAGGCCTCCACCAGCACCTGAATGATGAATTCCAAGGCGTCCTCCAGTAGCTTGAGCATTTAGCCATGAGACAGGATATGTTCGACCAAAGGCATGAAAGTTTTGGTCAGAAATTAGGCAGGCTTACCCAGGACATGGATGGGATTAACCAGAATGTGCTCAACCTGATCCGAAGCAAGGAGGAATTCTAGCGTCATATGTTCCACCAGTTCCCTCCACCGGAACCCTCTTCGGCGTCGCGATCGGACCCGCTGGAATAGGAGCCTTGGAATCTTTTTTGTTGTTGTTTGTTTTGTAAAACTCCAGCAAAAATATGAATACAATTTTTCTTTAGCTTGATCCTACTCGTTGTTCCTCTCTTTAATAAAATCCTGCATGTGTAAAAGAAACTAGAAATAAAAAGGCACACGCATCATCCTGAAAAAGCCAAATTTCAAATCAAGAGAAAAAATAATAATGCCGCGGAAAAAGATGAAATTAACCAAGAGCTTCTAGAATAAAAGCTCCGATCACCATCCTTCCACCAAAAAGAGAGAAGGCAACTTCTAACCAAAACAAAGCTGACGGAAAGGCTCGATAATCCCCAAACTGATCACTGCCTACTCCTAGAGGCAATAAAAAACATCTTCGCAAGACTCAACATCATCACCATTACGAGTCATCAAGCATTCTCCATCACATTCACTCAAAGGTGAATAAGGGCTTCATAAAAGCCCATCACCAACACAATTAGGGAGCCAAGACTCCATTCCCCAGAAGGCAACCAAAATTTGACCACTGGAAAGCCAACCAAGTCCCCGGTGGATCAACCAAAAAAGAGAAAGGAATTAATCCCTAGTGAGCCTACCACAAAGGCAACATTCATAGACTTATTCTCAGTGAGTCGCTCTCCTACGCATAGGCAAAACTTGGCAACCAAAAAGAGACCACATCCCCGAAGGGAATATCAGCCTACGCAGAGGCAAAACAATACGAACCAAAAAGCCTTCACTTCCGATGAAGCACCTGAAGCACTTGGTGGACTTGGTGGATTTGATGAAGACTTAGATATAATTTGATGAAGACATAAATTTAGTTTAGGTTGTGGGTGTGTAGATGATTAGGTTTTTAACTTGAGCACTTAATCCCTTGATAGGCCATTATATGTTGTGATGAAGCGCCTTAATCTTCTGCATAGCATTGAAAATCATTTTCTGCATTAAAAGAACAAACTAAGTTTTTCAATCTGTTGAAAAAGATTTTCAATCGGTTAAAATCACTTAACAGAATAAGTGGTTCTATATAATCGTATTTTCAATTGATTGATTCGCAGAATCAACAAGTTAAAATAACTTAGTAAATTTCTCAATATGAAGGTTTCGGAAAAACAATCAATTGAAATACTTTTTAATCTGTTGAAAAAGAAAGATATTTTTCAATCTAAGAGTTTTCGAAAAACAATCAGTTGAAACGTTTTTCAATCTATTAAAATAAAGATATTTTTTAAGTCTAAATGTTTTCAGAAAAATAATATGTTGAAATGGTTTTCAACCTGTTGAAACAGAAAGTCATTTTCGAGTCTTAAAAGTCTGCAGGATTTCAATCAGTTGAAATGATTTTTAATCGGTTGAAACAGAGAGCTATTATTTTTCATAAAGCTGTTTCAATCCATTGAAAACTCGAATCAATCGATTGAATGAACCTTTAAGTGAAATCAATCGATTGAATCGCGGTTTCAATCAGTTGAAATATATTCTGATCGATCATAGTTTAAATATAATCGATCATAATTCAGTCTAATTGATTATTCTTCTATTCTAATCGGTCAGAATCACTTTTTATCTGATATACTTCAAATTTAATCGATTGTTTTTTCTCTCGTAACATGATTTTGATAGAGAACACGTACTTGAAACTTTGTTTTACTCTATATAAACAGTATTGATCTATCTTTCAAAAAACATATACAACACACTACTTGAGAAAACTTGAGAAATCATTCTGTGAATCGTTCATCTACGTTTTTCTCTCGCATTCAAGATTTTGTCATATCATAAGGTGCTTTGATCAACATTGTGGTCATTCACAGTGAGAGAGTGCTTTAGAATTGGTGCTTGGGCAATTAGAATTCAAAGTCCAGGTTTCTTCTTTCCTTATTCTTTTGTATCGTGTGAATTGTGTAGATTGGATTGTAATCTACACTTGGTACAGTAACTGGATTTGGTTACTGGGTGTTTTTCAAGATTCTATCTTATAGGTTGAAAAGATAGTTCTTGGTGTAGATTGGTGAGGATCTACGGGTTGTAATTGTCACTTGGTATTAGTGAAAACTTGACAGGTTTTGTCAAGAACTAGACGTAGCTCTGGATTAGAGTGAACCAGTATAAATTTGTGTGTTGATTTCTTTCTATCATCTCTTTTAAATTCTAAATATAATCTTGTTGTGTTTTAAATCAAATCATCTTTTCAAGAATTGAATAAAGATAACTCATTCTTCCAAAAGAAAGTAAAGTTTTGCGAAAAAGTTTTTAAGTTCAATTCACCCCCCCCTCTTGAACTCAACCATTAATTCTTTCAATTGGTATCAGAGCTGGTTCTTGTAAGTTACTCAAGTAATCGGTCCAATGGCTGAGGGAAAGATGAATTTTTCAGAAGGAGCCTCCATAAACAGGCCTCCACTTTTTGCTGGTGTGAATTATTCTTTTTGGAAGGTTAGAATGAAAATCTTTATTGAATCCCTTGATAGAGGCATTTGGGAAACAATTGTTAATGGTCCTTTTAAACCAACTCATATAGTAGATGGTAAAACTCGTTGAGAAAAGTTGGAGTGAGTTGACTGATGCAGAAAATAGGAGAGTGCAATATGATTATACTGCAAAGAATATTATTACCTCTGCCTTAAATCTTGATGAGTTTTTCAGGGTGTCTCGATGTGCTTCTCCCAAAGAGATGTGGGAAATTCTAGAGGTCACACATGAAGGAACATCTGATGTGAAAAGGGCAAGAAAGCATGAGTTAATCAGGGACTATGAGTTGTTTAAAATGCAGCAAGGGGAGACAATTGCAGATGTGCGAGAAAGATTCACGCACATAGTTAATCATTTGATCGGGCTAGGGAAGACCTTTGACAAGGAGGAGTTGAATATCAAAATACTGAAGTGTTTGGACAGAACTTGGCAACCAAAGGTGACAGCAATATCTGAATCAAGAGATTTGACTCGAAATGACTACCGCCTCACTTTTTGGTAAGTTAAGGGAACACGAGTTGGAAATCAATCGGTTCAAAGAACAAGAGAATGCAGAAAAGAAAAGTAGAAATATTGTTCTCAAGATGATTGAAGAAAACAGTGGTTCTAAGAAGATGAGTCCGAGAACTCGACTTTATTGGTTAAGAAATTCGGAAATTTCTGAGAAGAAAGAACAAGACTGGCCAAGTAAAAAGGTACAATGATAGAAAGACTGAATCTGTTCAAAATAATATTACTTGTTATTCTTGTGGTAAACAGTGGTCACATAAGGAGCGATCTGTCCAGAAAAGACCAAGAATCAGAACAAGAAAGATTCAAGATACAAAGGGAAAAAGGCCTACATAGCTTGGCAAGACAATGAATCTTCTTCCAGTTCTGAATCCAAAGGTGAAGAGGTGAACTTGTGTTTGATGGCTGGCTGTGAATCCTCTTCATCACATGTAAGTTCAACTCCTACAGAAAATGAAATGAATTACAACACATTACTAAATGTTTTCAATGAAATGCATAGTGAAGCCAGAAATTTATCTCATACAAATAATCGGTTGAAAGGGCTAAATAACTGGTTAGAAAATAGAGTTAAAACTCTGGAAAAGAACTGCTAGAAAGCAAAACAGATTTAGAACATCTAGATATTATCTATTCATCTGCAGATAATGTTGCTGTTAATAAGAATTGTGAAAAGTGTACTGTTTTACAAAATAAGGTTGATTACTTAACTAAAACCTTAACAAAATTTACTCAAGGTAAAGAGAATTTAGATGCACTGCTTGGATCTCAAAACTGTGTGTTTGAACGTTCTGGAATCTGGGTACAAACCTAGGAATGGGGTAAAAACTAAGAAATATTTGAACTTCTTTTCATATAGAAAAACAACAAGCATCCCCTTTCTCATCTTGTCATTACTTGCATGAAGAAAGGACATACTATAAAATTTTGTCATGCTAGAAAATATTTTGTGCCGCAAGGTAGGAAGAAATGGGTTCCAAAAATTAATTCATTTCAAATAACCTAATTGGACCCAAGAATCATAAAGGGTACCAGAAAAGTTCTTAACTTGTTTTGCAGGAACAAAGTCTGGGAATCCCTTGAAGTTCAGAGCTACGAATCAGGTTCGGTTTGTCTAAACTGATTGTTTTAATTGATATAAACCAGTATTAATCGATTAAAATAACTTACAGAAGATATTAGTAAATATGTCCGTACAGTTTTAATCGATTGAAATGCGAATCAATCGATTAAAATGTTCTCATGATTTGAGTTTTAGTTGTTTTAATCGATTAGAATGAATTTATATCAACTAAAATCACTAAGGTCTCAAACACAATCTGATAAGTATAAGCCAGTTATGTGATCTTGGTCACAAAGTTGTTTTCAAACCAGAAAAATGTCTTATCTGTGAGCCAGAATCTGACACGGTAATGTTGGTAGGTAAGAGGTTAAACAACATATACATGTTAGATATTAAGCAGTCTATATCATCTCAAAGTTGTCTTCTTACTAAAAAAGAAGAATCTTGGTTGTGGCATAGAAGGCTTGCTCATATACATCTTAACCATCTTGACAAACTGATTTCAAAAGAGTTAGTTTTTGGGCTGCCTAAGCTTCAAATCTTGAAAGACAAAATCTGTGAAGCTTGTTTGAAAGGCAAACAAACCAGAAAATCTTTTTCAAACAAAAACATTGTTTCAACTTCTAGACCTTTGGAACTGCTTCCCATGGATTTGGTTGGTCCTTCAAGGAATAAAAGCCTAGGTGGTAATCTTTATATCATGGTGATTGTTGATGATTTTTCCAGATTTACCTGGACTGTCTTTCTTAAAGCTAAATCTGATTCCTACAAATCTTTCAAAAGGCTTGCCAAGGTTTTACATAATGAAAAGGGATATTTCATTACATCTATTCAAAGTGACAATGGTGGAGAATTTGTAAATGAGAAGTTTGAATCATTTTGTGAAAAGTTTGGTATAAAACACAATTTCTCCGCTCCAAGAACTCCTCAACAGAATGGTGTTGTGGAAAGAAAGAACAGATCAATTGTGGAGCTTGCCAGTAACAATGTTGAGTGAAAATTCTTTACCAAAATACTTCTAGGCTGATGCAGTCAACACTGCTTGTCATGTTTTGAATAGAGTCTTGATTAGACCCATGCTTAAGAAAACCCCATATGAACTGGACAAAGGAAGAAAACCCAACATAAACTATTTCAGTGGTCTTTGGATGTACATGTTTTGTTTTAAACAATGGGAAAGAAAACATTGGCAAGTTTGATGAAAAATCTGACAAAGGAATTTTTCTTGGTTACTCAACTCACGGCCATGCATATAGAGTTTATAATTTGAGATTGAAATCAGTTGAAGAATCTGTACATGTTGTGTTTAATGAGTCTCCTCGAGTTGTGCAGAATAGATCAACAGGTACTGCCGATGAAGAAGATTTAACTGATAATTCTTATCAGCTTGAAATGTCCCAGGAGCACAGATCAGCATACTCGTTGAAGAGGGTGATCCATCTGTGGACCCTGCAAAAGCCGATCCATCTACAATTACTGTGAGAACAGGAAGAAGGTGTTCTGGAAGAGCTTCCCAAAGAGTGGATTGTCCCAAGAGATTTCTCTCTAGACAATGTCATCGGGCAAATCAATAAGGGAGTATCTACTAGACATTCTCTTAACCAATTCTGTAATCATATGGCATTCATTTCACAAACAGAACCTAAATCTGTTAAAGAAGCATTGAATGATGAATACTGGGTTAGTGCCATGCATGATGAACTCAATCAATTTGAAAGGAATAATGTATGGGAATTAGTTCCTAAAATCAGTGATATCAATGTAATTGGTACTAAGTGGGTATTCAAAAACAAGCTAGATGAACATGGCATTATCACTAGGAATAAAGCTAGGTTGGTAGCCAAAGGGTATAACCAACAAGAGGGCATTGATTTTGATGAAACATTTGCACCTGTAGCTAGGCTTGAAGCTGTTAGATTATTATTAGCTTATGCCTGTTTAAGTGGTTTCAGATTACTACAGATGGATGTAAAGAGTGCCTTTCTTAATGGACTTATCAATGAAGAAGTGTATGTTTCTCAACCTCCTGGGTTTGAAGATCACAAGCATCCTGATCATGTCTACAAATTGAAAAAGGCTCTTTATGGCTTGAAGCAAGCACCTAGACAATGGTATGAGAGGTTAAGTAATTTTCTAATTGATCAAGGGTACAAGCGAGGTGAGGTTGATAAAACTCTGTTCATTAAGAAATCTGGAACTGATATTATTCTAGTGCAGGTGTATGTAGATGATATCATTTTCGGTTCCACCAATAATGCCATGTGTAATAAGTTTGTAAAAGAAATGCAAAGTGAATTTGAAATGTCTATGATGGGAGAATTGAATTTCTTCCTTGGTCTACAGGTTAAACAATTAACAAATGGCATTTTTCTTAGTCAATCTAAATACTGCAATGAACTCGTTAAAGAAATTTGATATGCACAATTGCAAGGAATCCTCTACACCAATGTCTACTAACTGTCGTTTAGATTTAGATGAAAAAGGGAAATCTGTTGATCAAACTAAATATAGAGGTTTGATTGGTTCTCTCGCTTTATCTAACCGCTAGTAGGCCTCGACATTATGTTTAGTGTATGTCTGTGTGCAAGATTTCAGGCAAATCCAAAGGAATCACATCTTACTGCTGCCAAAAGGATTCTGAAGTACCTTAAGGGAACAGTCAATGTTGGACTATGGTATCCTGAAGGTGCGTCCCTTAAGCTTGTTGGATTTTCTGATTCTGACTTTGCAGGATGTAGATTAGACAGAAAAAGTACCTCTGGTACTTGTCATTTACTGGGGAGCAGTCTTATATCGTGGCACAGCAAAAAGCAAGCGTGTGTTGCTCATTCAACCGCAGAAGCTCGAATATATTGCAGCTGGAGCCGTTGTGCTCAAAGCATTTATCTCAAGCAACAACTAACAGATTATGGAGTGACTCTAAACAAGGTACCTCTGGTTTGTGACAATACTAGTGCGATAAACTTAACTAAGAATCCTATTCAACACTCTAGAACTAAGCATATTGAAATTAGACATCACTTTATTAGAGAACACGTATCTAGGGGTGACCGTGAGATATTATTTGTTGAATCTGAAAAACAGTTAGCCGATTTATTCACTAAACCACTTCCTAGAGATAGACTTAATATGCTTAGGACTGAATTAGGAATTCTAGATATATCTAGTATTGTATAACTGATTCTTTATAGTAATTGTATGTTTTTTAACATGTCGATAACAAGTTCAATCGATTAATAATTGCATGAATAACTTGATATTATTTGTTTTAATCGATTGAAACTGCGAAATAATCTGTTGATTTCCTGATTCTTACTCTCTGGTATTGATATGTTATTAGTTCAATCGATTAGATACGCTTTTAATCGATTTATTTCACTAACCCTGTAGCTCTGCAAATTTTCTTCTATAAATCAATCGATTAAATCTTCGATTCAATCGATTGAATTCACTAATGGTACTTTGCTTAATTTTCCTTTGCAAAAACAATCGATTTATTCATCGATTCAATTGGTTTATTTCACTTATGAATTTCTGCGAAGTGCGAAATCAATTGGTTACAGGAAAAATCAATTGATTAATTGAAATTAAATGAATTGGCTCTGCACACAAGTAATTTCTGCAGATTAGGTTGAACTCATTTACAATGAGATAAAATCTCAACCACTTCCTTTAATACTGATTGACTCTGATTGGATACATACTGCGAAGGTAATTAAGTGTTTCTGTATCAAACTCTTCTCTCTCCACCTTTATCATCACTGTGCAAGATCACAAAAAGACTAAAGACAAAATCCTGAAGTCGAACGATTCTGATTCCTATTTCCTTAACTTAACTCTTTCTTCTCGTTCCTCTCGTTTTGCTCATCAAGCATGTTCAAACGATCGAAGTCTGGAAGAAAGAAATCAAGCAGTGGGCGAGTCGTCTTCTGCTCGGCAGGAACAAAATGTTGAAGGAAGGATTGAGACTTGGTTCAACGGGGACCAAGAGCAAATGAATCTGTTTATCCATGAGTTGAGCAGAAAACAAGTCAACATACCAAAGCCGTTAAAGTTTTCCTGGTTTGATGCTCGAAGGATTTAGAGGCATCAGAAAGCTGCTGCAACATCAAAAGCTTCAGAAGTTTCTGGAGTTGGACGGTAGGATTTATCCCGACTTGATCAAAGTTTTCTTCACAAATTTGTCCTTTGAAGGTTCCACCTTGAAAACCCAAGTTAAAGGTGTGGACATTGAGATTACTCCTAACATCTGGAAGGAGGTTGCTGGTTTAAAGGATTTAGGAGTGAAAGTCACCAAAGGGTGTACTTCTGATGTGGAGGAATTTAATAAGGTTCAATATTTTCGGTCATGCATGAAGAATAGGCATGACTCTGTCAGCTCGTTCAATACTGGGAAACTAAAATTGGAAGAAAGGTTGCTTGCCTGCATTGTGTCTTGGCAGCTCACTCCGAGGGGGAGCAATCATGCGGTGCTAAATGAGGGAGATTTAGTACTAATGTATTGCATTCACCACAGGATTCGGGTGAACTGGGTTTTTGTCATCAAAGACCACATGATCAAGGCAAAAAGACTCAGTGATTTCAGGTACCCCTATGCTATACTGATTTCCAAATTTTTAACATATTTTGGTGTTGATCTTGAAGGAGAACTTGTCGAGACAGTTCGTTCAACAAACGAAATAAATAACTCTATGCTTCACAAAATGGGATTTATGAAAGTTGATGGTGAGTGGGTCTCCAAGGAGGATGCTCGGAAGAGATGAAGAAAGTGATGGAGATGGACAAGAGGAAGAAAATATCAACACCGATATTCCTGGCACTTCGGAGCTCATCCATCCGATCCTATGGAAGAAGTGATCCCGCTGGAGATGATTCCATATAATTCACCCCCTGACCGTGGCACACCTCCGTCACAGCTTGAAAGAACAATGCTTGCAGCAAATGAATCAACTTCAAGCTGATCAAAGGAGGCATATGAATATGACTACAGCTATAAGGGCTCGACGAGCACTATTTGGATGAGAATTTTATTGCAAGGTTCCAAGCACATCGATAATCAACTTGAAGACATTTACAACAGAATTGTGGAAATACAATTCAACCCAGGTCCCTGAGATGATTGAAGTTTACTGATCAATGTCTCGTCGATAATTCTCGTTTTTTCTTTTCTTTTCTTAGTTGGTTTTATATTCTCGCTTTTTATTTGGGGGTTCCCAAGTGGCCCCATTGGACTCGTATCCATGACAATCTATTTGATGCAATCAAATAGGGGGAGAATTATTTTGATTAAAACTGCCACTACACACACACCACATCACAAAATATATGTCTCTGGTATGCATGTCTCTGGTCTGATTTTATGCAGGTGCAGTGGTTATTTGTCTCCATCAAATAGGGGGAGATTGAAGCACTTGGTGGACTTGGTGGATTTGATGAAGACTTAGATATAATTTGATGAAGACATAAATTTAGTTTAGGTTGTGGGTGTGTAGATGATTAGGTTTTTAACTTGAGCACTTAATCCCTTGATAGGCCATTATATGTTGTGATGAAGCGCCTTAATCTTCTGCATAGCATTGAAAATCATTTTCTGCATTAAAAGAACAAACTAAGTTTTTCAATCTGTTGAAAAAGATTTTCAATCTGTTAAAATCACTTAACAGTAATAAGTGGTTCTATATAATCGTATTTTCAATTGATTGATTCGCAGAATCAACAAGTTAAAATAACTTAGTAAATTTCTCAATATGAAGGTTTCTGAAAAACAATCAATTGAAATACTTTTTAATCTGTTGAAAAAGAAAGATATTTTTCAATCTAAGAGTTTTCGGAAAAACAATCAGTTGAAACGTTTTTCAATCTGTTAAAATAAAGATATTTTTTAAGTCTAAATGTTTTCAGAAAAACAATATGTTGAAATGGTTTTCAACCTGTTGAAACAGAAAGTCATTTTCGAGTCTTAAAAGTCTGCAGGATTTCAATCAGTTGAAATGATTTTTAATCGGTTGAAACAGAGAGCTATTATTTTTCATAAAGTCGTTTCAATCCATTGAAAACTCGAATCAATCGATTGAATGAACCTTTAAGTGAAATCAATCGATTGAATCGCGGTTTCAATCAGCTTGAAATATATTCTGATCGATCATAGTTTAAATATAATCGATCATAATTCAGTCTAATTGATTATTCTTCTATTCTAATCGATCAGAATCACTTTTTATCTCGATATACTTCAAATTTAATCGATTGTTTTTTTCTCTGTAATAGATTTTGATAGAGAACACGTATCGAAACTTTGTTTTACTCTATATAAACAGTATTGATCTATCTTTCAAAAAACATATACAACACACTACTTGAGAAAACTTGAGAAATCATTCTGTGAATCGTTCATCTACGTTTTTCTCTCTGCATTCAAGATTTTGTCATATCATAAGGTGCTTTGATCAACATTGTGGTCATTCACAACGAGAGAGTGCTTTAGAATTGGTGCTTGGGCAATTAGAATTCAAAGTCCAGGTTTCTTCTTTCCTTATTCTTTTGTATCGTGTGAATTGTGTAGATTGGATTGTAATCTACACTTGGTACAGAGAATCGGATTTGGTTACTCGGGTGTTTTTCAAGATTCTATCTTATAGGTTGAAAAGATAGTTCTTGGTGTAGATTGGTGAGGATCTACGGGTTGTAATTGTCACTTGGTATTAGTGAAAACTTGACAGGTTTTGTCAAGAACTGGACGTAGCTCTGGATTAGAGTGAACCAGTATAAATTTGTGTGTTGATTTCTTTCTATCATCTCTTTTAAATTCTGAATATAATCTTGTTGTGTTTTAAATCAAATCATCTTTTCAAGAATTGAATAAAGATAACTCATTCTTCCAAAAGAAAGTAAAGTTTTGCGAAAAAGTTTTTAAGTTCAATTCACCCCCCCCCTCTTGAACTCAACCATTAATTCTTTCAGCACCTGCCTGTTCAAAGGCACCGTCAAAATCAACAAATCCCCCAGCGAATTCCTGCCTACTTAAGAGGCACTCATCTAAATCTCCGGTACACCGGATGACTACCTAGAAAGCTAAAAACACATTTTCGAACGAAAACTACTCCCCATGGATCCGGCGCAAGAGCTAGAGCAGTAAGCTGCCACCCCCTTCTCTATCAAAAGGATCAGTCACCACAGCAAAAAAAGGGCATCCAGAAGATAGAGTTTCGTCTGAAGGATCAACTCCATTACAAAGGAGTATCTAGAAGACACAATCCACCATCATCACCCGAAGGATCAGTTCTGTTACAAAGGAGTATCTCAAAGGCAGGATTTACATCGTCCGAGGGATCGGCCCCGTTGCAAAGGGGTATCCGGAAGACATAACCCACCATTCACAGCCAAAGGGTCAGCTACCGCGTCAAAGGAGCATCCTGAGGCATCGCAACCATCCAAGGGGTCAGCTATCGCATCAAAGAAGCATCCTAAGGTTCCCCATTCATCAAAAGCTAAAGGGTTAGTTACCTCACAAGGCGAGACGATTGTCTCGCTTGACAAGGGTCCAGACGACCGTCTCCACCTGACTAACACGAATTCCTATAAATAGAACCTCCCCCCCTCATTTGACATAGAATCTGAGATTTCTTACTTGAGTACACTCTCTTACCTCCTTAAAACTTCCTTTAGGCCAACTCTGAGCACTTTCCAGAGTTTGACTGCTCTTTCCAGAGACTCTGTAGCTAGGGTCTTTTGTCGGTAGAAAAGTGAGCGGCATTGTAGAGTGAAGGGATAGCAAAAAGCATCCTTAATTTTGAAGGAATTAATACAAAGCTTTCTTTGGAGGTTTCTTCCCTTATACTCTCTTTTATTGCTTTCCTTTATCACTTTCTTTGTGTGCATTAGATATTAAGGCCATGTAGACATTTAAATTCTGCAAGTAAACAAATAAATAGGGTAAAAGCATAGTTTTTTAGTCTTTATTTTATAAACTAGTCCATCATAGGGAACTCGAAAGAGGCGTTGTGGGGTGCTAACACCTTCCCCACACGTAACTAACTCCCTTACCCAACTCTGGTTGTAATGACTAAATTTGGTTTTCTAAAACCAACGCCTTTTTCTTCCTTTTTTTATGTTTACGGTAAAAACATCGGTGGTGACTCCATCAAACCTTTTTGAAAACCTTGCCTTTAGGTCCAACCCGGTTATCGGACAACCTAAAGGCGTTGAACATCTTCTTTAAAAAACGCAAGTCAATCAAAACCATCACATCGCTCCGACCACTTCTTTTGATGGCGGCGACAGCGATCCACTAGGGAATTAGTTGACTTCCTGGAGATCTAATTTTGATTGCCCTCTGGGGGATAGAGTCTTGACTCTTTGATTAGTGCTGATGAGAGCTGGCTATGTGAAGCTCTTATTCCTCTAGGAGAATGGAATTTTCCATTCGTTAGTTTGGTTTATTCCTTTTTTCTTGGATGTGATCCACTTGGGGATTTATTGGCCTTCCTTTGTCATGGCCTTTTTCTTTTTGGGTATCCGCTGGGGATGAAGGATTTTCTGTTCTTTTTCTTCTTGCTGAACCCTTGAGGGTACAGAGGTTTGACTCCTTGACTGCTTGATGATGGACTTTTATGAACCCTTTATTCTCTGTTGGGGGAATGTGGCGAAGACTTGGTTGAGTGTACTCGCTGACTCATGTGGTGGCGATGCTGAACCTTAGGATAATATTTTTTGTTTTGGCTCTGGAGTAGGCAAGGATTCTCTTGGGGATAATCAAGCCTTTCCATCGACTTTTCTTTGTTGAGGCCTTCCCTTTCTTGGGTGAAAGGATGGTGGTTGGAGCTTTGGGCTCTGGAAGCTCTAATTTTGCTCTAGGTTGTTTGGTTTACCTAAAAGTTAGGATTTTTATTTAATTTTGCATTTTTCTGCGATTTATTTTCTTTTTCTCGCGATTCAAAATTCAGCTTCTTTTTTTTAGGATAATGCGTGTGCCTTTTTACTTTTTAGTTTCTTTTATGCACGTAGGCTTTTTCCGAAAGAGATGAAAGACAAATGAGGGTAGATAAATAAAAATGACAGGGATTTGATTTATTAAACTTGTAAGGTTCGGGGTACAATCGACCTATAAAAAATAGAAGTTAAAAACCCTAGGCTACTACACTAAGAGCAACAACAAAAGGAGAACATCATAGCGTCTCAACTCTCCGGCTCCGAGCTAGACGCTGAAGAAGGTGCTGGCGAGGGAAGTCAGCGGAGCATGCAGTGATGGAACTCCACCTGGCTCTGAATCAAGTTGTTTAGATTCTGACCGAACCCGTCCATCCTCTGGCTAAAGCCATCCATCTTGTGGATCAAACCTTCCTATCTCTGATCATATTCCTCCTGCCTCAGAGCCAGTTGATCAAATTGTTGGCGCATGACCATGAATTACCTCTCCATATAGGCATGTTCGTCGTCCATACATCGAAAGACACCAGCAAAGTCATGATCGGAAGACACCAGTGAAGTCATGATCATAATGCTGCTGCTGCTGGAACTCTAGAGGTACGGGGATCTCCTACGACTGGGAGGATTCCATACCGTGGAAGTCAATCGCCACAGAGAGGAGAGGGTGTAAGACAAACCCATTCCGTTATCGGGTGAGGATACCCATGTGAGCAAGCATTGACTTGTCTATAAATTTTGGTCGAAGGGCGGTGGGAATGTCCTCTTCATCGGGGAATCCCCAATGTTCGGCCCCCGGGTCCCAAAGTCCTTCAGCGCCCTCAAGAAGAAGTATCCAGGGTTGCACCGAAACCCCCGATGCATGCAATAAATAGCGAAGAGGTCAGGCTGAGTGACCTTACCCTGGCTATCCTTCCAACTATGGATGGTTCTCGCCAGCAGCTTGTGATAGATATGGAGTGAAGGGAGAATAGTTGTGCCCTTCAGATGAGCGGGAGCACGCTGGGAACTAGTGATCTCCTCCCACATTTCGCTGGTGGTGAGGGTGGCCGGTCTCTTGCAAAACGCACTCCTGTATTTTGTGGTTTGGACTTCTACGTATTGATGAAATCCCATAAGGACATTAAACTCATCTAGCAGTGTAGTCCTATAGGCCCCGTTCATCTAGTACGAGATCGCCTTGATAGGAGGGACCCCGGGAACCATAAATGGCATGTCCACTAGTGTGACGGAGGTGAGGAACTTCGTGGTGGTAGTGTAGTAGATGCGGGAAGATGAATCTTGGAGCAGGAAGTCCCACTCTATGCCCTGGATGTATTTCCTCACATCTTGATCCCAACCAAAGGTGGTTAGGCTCCCAAAATCCAAACAGAGCATAGGGTGCCAAGTGTCGAAAAACCACCTATAAAAAACGCGAAAAACAAAAGGGTCGAAAAACCATCGCGTCGCTCCGACTGCCTTGTCTTTTAAGACGGCGGCGACAGATGGCGACTCCACTGGGGAAGCCTCGAGAGTTGATCCCATTTAGTGATGGGTCGGCTTAAATAATAAATAAACCAAGAAAATAACACTTTTGCCCTTAACTTGTATTTATAACATGTTTTAATGTTTGGCTTTAATAAATTGTTGTTTTTTATACTTACGCCATTGCTTGAAATATAAACTGCACACAATCCCTTGCACACAACAGTTCCCCCTATACCCGGGGGCCAGTGAGATAACCATAGGGAGTGGGTGGCAGGTACGGTTCGCTGTAGTGAGGGCCTTGAGCCCACCAGTGTGATCGGAAACCACCACTCAAGGTGATAACCTTCCTCTTTTGGCAATAAGACTGACTATGGCCTTAGTGCTAAGCATGGTCGGACGGCTGGAGAGTGGGAACCCTATAATGGGGGCACCTTGGGGGCCTTAGCCTGGTGAGAACAGGTAGAACCAACCCTGGCTAATGCACTTTTCTGCAGGAAAACCCTACCTCGTGATAAAAAACGAAATCTCGCCGGTTCGGGGATGATTGAATTGTGTGTGCATTTGATTGTTGCATTTGTATGTTGCATAGCATAAACAAACAAACAAAAACCAAAAAATATTCTTTACAAATAAACACCCTTATCTCAGACAGTCTGCCTTTTAGCTAGCCTGGTTTCAGGTTCTTTGTAAGCTAAGTAGCCACGCAGTTCCGACAGAAGAGATAAGGGATGCTAAATATTCTTTCGCATAAAGCCATATTTTATCTCGGACAGTCTGCCTTTTAGCTAGCCTGGTTTCAGGTTCTTTGTAAGCTAAGTAGCCACGCAGTTCCGACAGAAGAGATAAAAGGCTATAAAATAAACAAATAAAATAAAAAAAATCCATTTTTTCCAAAGTTCATAAATAAGACCTGGTCCAAAAAAGTTATGCTCATAAAACATTCATATAGATAGTTTATTCTTCCAAAAAAATATACGCAAATATCATGTAGAAAAACATGATAAATAGAAAATAAACACTCACATGCATTCAAATAAGCATCATTCTCATCAAACATGCATTCTTGTTTTAGAAATGGAGGGGACAAGTAGACAGACAAAGAAGGTGGACATTCCCTGTTTCCATACTGAGAGGTTGGAACGGCTGAGCACGATAATGCCATCGGAGGTCCGCGCCGACTTCGAAAAATCCTATAGACGGATTTTAGACCTCCTAAAGATATGTGTCGATTAGGTGTTCTTAAGGGCACTAATACACTACTGGAATCCAAATCTGTGATGTTTCGAGTTTCCACAGTTCGACCTGGTGCCCACCCTAGAGGAGTATGAGACCATGTTGAGGTGGCCCAAATCAGCTGGGGTCCATGTTCGCCACGAAGCATATACTCCCGCAGCACCAGTCGCTGCCCTTATTCAGTTGCCATTCCGCCAGAGTACCCTGATAAAGAAGGGGAACACCCAGGGTTGGAAAGTAACGATGTTAGAAGACCACCTGTCCTACCTGGCTGAAAGGACAGAGTGGGTTGCCTTCAACAAAACCCTGACACTCATAATTTTTGGAACAGTCTTGTTCCCCTTCCATTTCAACACAATAGATCAGGTCGTCATGGACGCCTTCTTTGCCTGGGACGTGAATTCGAAAAGTCCCCTGCCTGCTATTCTTGCCGACACCCTGCTCTCGGTGGAATTCTGTCACCAGAAGCAGGGCAAAATACTCCGCTGTTGCTCTTCATTGCTGTTTGTGTGGAGCGCCACTCACCCGTACGCCTCCAGTCACATGGGGATATTCCCCGACCCTTTGAGAAGTTTCTCCAAGATCCCCTCCAGCCGTCGCTCGACCTCGGAATGGAGGGATGAGTGGGAACGCAAGGACGCTAACAAGCATATCCCGGGTCCGTCCTTGGTTCGGACCCGCCCAGCTTCTCATCGGATGTGGGGACTATCCGAGTGTACCCTTGATCGGACTCAGGGGCTGCATAGCCTACTCACCTAAAGTAGCTATGAGGCAGCTCATGAGGACCCAAACTACGATTTCCCGAGGGGAGCTCGGAGGACTGTGCTTCTTTGGAGATCCATGCACCATCGCCAACTCACTAGTTGTGAGAAAAGCATGGGAGAGCCCAGTCTACATGGGAGACAGAGAGCTAGGAAAAGCTCGGGTGGTTGTCACCAGTGACTACGAGGCATGGAGAAATAGAAGAGGGGTGGCTCAATCATCCACCACGAACGCCAGAAATGAAGGGCTGCAGGCTCAAATCGACGCCTTGACCCAAAGGATAGAGATCATGGGAGCCCAGATGAGGGCCCTTGAGGAAAAAGAGCAAGAATCTATCCTCACGATTGATGGTCTGCGAAGGCAAGGCAAGAAAAAGGATCATGAAATAGAGCGCCTCAAGGACCAATGTGCTGACGCTAACGAACAAGCTATCCGAACACCCAAAACTGCCAGAACCAGTTCGGATAGCCAACTGCAAGAGATAACCGCCAAAACGGCACACCTTGAGGCCGAATCAGCTAAGCAGGCTCAAACGATCAAGGAGTTGTTGGAAGGGCTCCTCAAAGTCTCTCTGAGCGAGAGGCCAACAGGAGACTCACCAAAAGTCTCTTTGAGCTACGCCACAAAGAAAAAGAAGGGCTAGCTCAGTATAGCCAAGTACTTCAAGAGAAAGACCGAGCCGTTGAAAAGCTCGATGAACTACAAGCCTTGGTCGTTCATCAAGAGGCGAAGATCAAAGAGGCTCAACAATACAGTGAAGATATGAGCCAGGCGGTCCGCAAACAAAGCGAAGCACTTGCTCGTCATCTCCGGGAAGCTGAGAGGGAACTACAGAGGAATCAAGACCCTCCTGTGGGTTTCTTTAAAGTTTTCCGCTTTTTCCAAAAGTTGCTTCGCAGTATAGAATAGGGGAATGTACACCTTCTATTGAATAAATAAAATCTTCTTTTTGTGCAATGACTGTCTACTTGCATGCATGAACATTCATTTGCATATTTAAATTTCCCCTCCTTCACGCCTAATAAATAAGATAATAAAAAGGAAGGATTAACTAACACGTCTTCCAACTCAGAAGAATGGAGAGAAAGCCACTCCTAATAAAGCTCACCCCAACGGTCGAATCATCGCAAGAGGAAAATAAGCCTCAGTCGTTGGTCCTCAAGAGTAAAGAAGAGGGGGCAAGGACGCTAGTGCGACTATTTATGCCACGTCCTTTCCCCTACGAGTCAAATAAAACTGTACCGTGGAGATATGGGGAATCTTCACCGATAAAAGAAGAAATAACAAACATAGCCGGCATTGGGGGCATAACTAGAAGTGGAAGAATCTACTCCCCCGAGGACACACAAGAAGAGGTCCTCAAAAATAAAGGAAAAAATAAAAAGACCGAAGAAGAAAAAGAAAATAAAGAATCCAAGGAGGAGATAGAGGAATTACTATAGTTTATAAGGCAAAGTGAGTATTCCATTATAGACCAGCTCAATCGCACACCTGCAAAGATCACATTGTTATCTTTAATAATGAGCTCGGAACCGCATAGAAACGCCCTGCTGAAGGTCTTGAGCAAGGCGCATGTACCTCACATAATATCCCAAGAAAAGGTTGAGAGGATCCTCGGTCACATCACGGCAAACGATCACCTCACCTTCACAGAGGAAGAACTCCCCATAGTGGGGTCAAACCACAACAAGCCCTTGCATATCTCGGTTAAATGCAAGGAGTACCTCATTGCCAAAGTCCTTGTGGATAATGGGTCATCCTTGAACGTGATGCCCAAGTGCACACTGGATAAGTTGACTATCCAAGGAACCCGTCTGCGCCCAAGCAGCACCATCGTTCGAGCCTTCGACGGATCAAAACGAGAAGTAGTGGGAGAGATCAATTTGCCAATCCAAGTTGGACCCACTACCTTCAACGTCGATTTCCATGTAATGGACATTACTCCAGCATACAGCTGTCTCCGCGGCAGGCCTTGGATTCATGACGCTAAGGCAGTACCTTCGACGCTCCACCAGAAAGTCAAATTCATAGTGGGCGACAAACTGGTCACGGTCCAAGCAGAAGACAATATCCTGATCAGTGGACCTTCCACCCAACCTTATGTGGATGCGGCTGAAGAGGCTCTGGAAACATCTTTTCAAGCGCTCAAAATTGCCAGTATAGAGCGACTTCCCAAAAACACAAAGGTAGCCCGCATGATGTTGAAACACGGTTACCATCCTGGCCAAGGACTGGGGGCAGATTCCCAAGGCATGAGGGAACCCCCAGAATTCAAAGACAATCCTTGCAAGTATGGCCTAGGATATGACCCTACTAAGGGACGAGCAGAAAGGAGAAAAGGGAAGTCTCCCCTCCGCACACTCAAGCAAATTTTCCGAAGTGGAGGGGTGCAAGCGTCAAGAGCCACTCTAGTCATTAGGAAATCTTTTTCTTTGTTTAAGGGATGTAAACCCCATGATTGTTAGAGATTATCCCCCGGGGCGAGCCCGACCCCCGGGCATTTTAGGGCACATATTCCCTCATTAATTAATAAAGAATGATTCTTTCTATCTGCTTCTCTTCTTTCTACTTCTGACTGGACCACGCAAATAACCCTGTCTAAGTAAACAAAAAAAAAAGAAAGAAAAAAAAAAAGCGCTTCCAAATGATTAACATTTACCATTGCTATTGCCATCAAGTTAGTTGATTAGAAGCACATCAAAATAAGACTTCACCTCATCCTTAAAGAAAGTCATGCTTCGCCAATACTGTGAAAAAAATAAAAAAAATAAATCCACAAAAAAGAGAAAAAGCCCAGAGAAGCCAAAGGCCAAAGAAAAGGGCAAATTACCCGGTAGGAAACCCACTAAGGGGGCTACACAAAAGATAGGGTCAACCCGGTATGATACCCGAACAACAATAAAGGGTAGCCTAGGCAAAAGTTAGGGTTACAAATAAGGTCCGCTAGGATTTCTCCAAAATTTTACAAAAGAAGGAACCTAGACAAAAGTTAGGGCCAAAACACAGTATCCTAGTTCGAAAACCCAAAGGGCGATTGTCGCCGCCTCCCAAAAAGGGGCGGTCGGAGCGACGCGATGGTTTTTTTCGACCCTCTGGCTTTCGCGTTTTTTATGGGTGGTTACAACGCCTTTAGGCTATCCGATAACCGGGCTAACCTAGGGGCGAGGTTTTCGAAAGGTGTCCTTGGGTTGTCCGATAACCGGGCTAACCCAAGGACTTATTTATTTTGGGTTCTATGGAGTCGCCACCGATGTTTTTACCGGAAACATCAGAAAAGGTGTTAAAAGGCGTTGGTTTTCGAAAACCAACTTTGGTCATTAGAACCAGAGTTGGGTAAGGGAGTTAGTTACGTGTAAAGGAAGTATTAGTTCCTTTACGACGCCCCTTTCGGGTTCCCTATGATAGGCCGGCTACTTTGGATAAATAAATAAACTGGAAAATTGTGCTTTTACCCTTTTATTATGCGGTATTTAAAGATTATGACTACATGGCCCTAGCGTCTATTGCATAATTTTAAATGAAAATGGTAAAATTAGAAAGAGAGAGAGTGCACCTCCAAAGCAAGCTTTATATATTTCTCTTTAAAGAGTGGGTGCTTTTTGGCAACCCTTCACTCTACAACTCTCAGAAACTCCGGAAATGCCTCGGAGGGATTCTAAAGAAGATTTAAGACGCTCAATTTATCCCTAGAGACGCTCAGAAACTCCGGAAATGCTTCGGAGGGGTTCTAGAGAGAGAAAATCTAGAGAGAAGGAGGAGCTACTGTGTGTGGTGTGTGTGGAAAAGGGGAAATGGAGCCCCTATTTATAGTTTTTCGCGCCTGACAGGTCGAGACCGCCGGTCTCGTCTGACAGGGTCGAGACCGCCGTCTGGACAATCCAGACCGCCGTCTCGACCATGGCAGGGGGTCGAGACCGCCGTCTGGAAACCCAGACTGCCGTCTCGACCATGGCAGGGGCGAGACCGCCGTCTGGAGAAGCGAGACAGCGGTCTCGTCCCTGGCGTGAGGCGAGACAGCGGTCTGGTCCTTCCAGACGGCGGTCTCGTCCCTTCAGGGCAAGAAACTTTATTTTTCGGGCCAAAAACCCTCCTATCTTAGTACGGGGGCCTAATAGTCTCTCCTAGTGGCTTGTTAGGCTTCGGCCATCTTCAAATAGGAAGCTTCTGACTTTATTTGGAGGTCGGGCAAGATTTGGGGTCTACAGCTGCCCCCCCTTTACCCGACCAGTCGACTGCTGGCCTTTTGTGCCAAGGTGATCGATTGGAGGGTAAAGGAGTTGACCCTCTTGCCCGGTTTCACTTCAGATACTCCGTCTTTACGGCGGATGATCCTCTGGGGAGATGTTGTGGTGTGCGCTTCTGGGATGCTCCTTTGACGCGGTAGCTGACCCCTTCGGCTGATGAGTACAAACCCCCATCTAGTTTGACGAGTATGAACCCTCGCCCGGTAAGCCCCCTTTTGTAAGGCTTGATGAGTACACACCCCCATCTGGTGTTTGACGAGTATGAACCCCCGCCTGGTAAGCCCTCTTCTGTAAGGCCTGATGAGTACACACCCCCATCTGGTGTTAAGCCTCCGGATGCTCCATCTTGCAGTAGCTGATCCTTTGGCCGTGGTGGCGGCTTACTGATTCTGATCATGCGCCGTCTCTCTGGGCAGTGATTTGTGTATTTGGTAGATTGTATTTGGATTTCTTGAATGGTCACCTGGGTTGTGCCGGGGATTTTGTTGGTGCTTCATCCAGCTTTGTTGATTGCTGGGGATTCTTTGTTTTTTGTTCTTTTGGTATTTGTCATCCGACTTTGCTGGTTGTCGGGTTATCTCTCTTTGTGTTCGACTCTTGGTAGTCGATTTTTATTGGTTGAGGTGATGGCTTAATCCTGCCTTTTTTCTCACGTTTTTATCTCTTTTTTCTCGCGATTTTCGGATTTTGGCTTTTTTCTTGAGCGTATGCCTTTTCTCTTTTAAGTTTTTTTGTTACGCTGACTTTTGTAAAAGCAGGCAAAGAATGTATGGAATAAAATTTTATTCATGGGAAATTTTATTACAACAGCTTTTATTTAGGCAAATGCAGTCCCTAAGGGCTATCATCAGGGGAATCGGAGTAAGGAAACCCTTTGTACATGTGATACCGGAAATCTATCTGCTCTTGGATTTCATCACGGAAGTCCTCTTGGAATGTCGTCCATTCCTGCCGCATCCTCTGCTGCTCCTGGTAGATCTCGTCCTGGCAAGCTTGGAAGGCCTACTGGCGAGCATCCTGGGCCTGCTGCCACTGGGTCTGCTGCTCTCGCCACACCGCCATTTGGCTGAGCTACTGGCTCAAATCATTCATGTGTTGGTGCATGCCAGCAAAGTCCTCCGTGTACGGTGGTGGTTGCTGTTGCTGCTATTGTTGCTGCTGGGAGCCGGGAGATGTGGGCATATCCTGCATCGCCACTAGCCCCTGGATGTCCAGCTCGAAGTCCAGAGAGGGGTGCAGGGCGAACTGGTTTCCCCGACGTATCAGCATTCCCATGCTGACCAACATTGGCCCATTGATGGGCTCGGGTCGTAGGTTGCGGGCCAGCTCTTCCCGGCCAGGGCACCCCATTCTCTCTGCCAGAGGGGTGATGAGGGGAGCTACGAGGATGGCCCCCGTGGATCTACTCCCGAAATCTTTAAGGGCCCTCAGGAGGAAGTATCCGGGGTTGCAGCGCCGCCTCTGGTGCATGCAGTAGAGGAAAAAGAGATCAAGGAGGGATATCTTACCCTGGCTCTCCTTCCTCCCATGGATTGTGCCTGCCAGCAGCTTGTGGAAAATGCGGAGTGCCGGTTGCAGTGCGGAGCCTCTCATTAAAGTGGGCAGTGTGGTTGCTCCTGTGAGCTCATGCCACATTTCCGCGGAGGTGAGGTTGGCGGGTCGAGAGCAGATGGCCTCTCGGTATTCCCGGGTCAGTGCTTCCTCGGGCCGGATGAATCCAATGGACACATTGAATTCTTCCAGGGTGGTGGTGTGGTATTGCCCACCCATGAAATAGTTGACCATCTTAGTGGGCTGCATTCCTGAGGCCATGGAGGGGATCTCGATGAGGGAGACAGAGGCCAGGAATTCTTGTACCGCTTGGGGGTACACATATGTGGGTGGGGGTTGTAGTAAAAAGCCCCACCCAATGTTGTCGATGTGGGCTCTGACGTCTTCTTCCCATCCAAATTCGGCCAGAACGCCGAAGTCCAGTGTCAACATGGAGTGCCACTGGTAGTTCCTGATATTGTCCAGGCGGGCCTGGTGCTGTGGCGACAACTGGGAAGGGTCTGAGGGTGGCGGTGGTGCAGAACTACTAGCACCAGCGGTGCTCCTTCGCTTCCTGGAGGCGCTTCTTTCGAACATCTTGAGCAGGGAAGGCTTGGAGGAGTAGAAATATGAGTTTTGGAGGCTCTGGAGGCTTAGGAGGCAAGGAGAGTTGTGAGGAGACCCATCCAGGCGCGCCCCCTTATATAGGGAAATTTTTCAGTTCGAGACCGCCGTCTGGGAAGTCGAGACGGCAGTCTCGTTTGGGTTGCTGGTCGAGACGGCGGTCTGGAGGTTCCAGACGGCGGTCTCGACTTTGCCTAAGTCGAGACGGCGGTCTGGTTTCTCGAGACGGCGGTCTCGATTTACAGGGGAATCGAGACGGCGGTCTGGAATGTCCAGACGGCGGTCTCGAATTTCTGGTGCTTTTTTTTTTTTTTTTGAATAAGAAATAGGACCTAGTTCAAAAACATTTTATGCATGCAAATGTTTTCATGTTTGATGTCCTATAATGCCTATTTTAATTAGTTTTTCAGAAGGATTTAACCAACGTGTCTTGTTGTGCTGAAAGCCTTCTGATTCGCCGCGTTTACTTTCGGTTGTACCATGCCGGACCTCTTGTGACCGAAGGGTAATTTCTTTCTTTCTTTTCTCCTCTTTCTTTCTTTTTCGTTTTTTTTCTTTTGTAGAGCACTTTTGTCATGTAGTGTCCCTTTTTCCTTGCTTTAGGGATTTCAATCCTCTTGTTGACTATACGCCTCCATATTCCCAAATTAATTATTAGAATATTGTCGTGAGGGTCAAGAGAAAAGAAGTAAAGGAGGTAAAAATCAATGGTTTGTGTTTTAGAGGGTTGATTTTTATTGATAAAAGGATCTGTAAGAATGGATGGCTAAGGTTAAGCCTGGGTGTTTAAGCTTTTGTCTAAGCAAACATTTTTTCCTTTCTTTTTTTGTATTTGCGCTCTTTGGTTTCATTTCCATTGCTTTTAAATGGCTAGCTGATTTCCCTTGATCGCCCTTTGGGTTTTCGAACTAGGATACTGTGTTTTGGCCCTAACTTTTGTCTAGGTTCCCTCTTTTGTAAAATTTTGGAGAAATCCTAGCGGACCTTATTTGTAACCCTAACTTTTGCCTAGGCTACCCTTTATTGTTGTTCGGGTATCCTACCGGGTTGACCCTATCTTTTGTGTAGCCCCCTTAGTGGGTTTCCTACCGGGTAATTTGCCCTTTTCTTTGGCCTTTGGCTTCTCTGGGCTTTTTCTTTTTTGTGGATTTATTTTTTGTTCACAGTATTGGCGAAACATGACTTTCTTTATCGCTTAGGTGAAGTCTTATTTTTATGTGCTTCTAATCAACTAGTTTGATGGCAATAACAATGGTAAATGTCGATTATTGGATGCGCTTCTTATTCTTCTTTTCTTTTTATGTTCACTTAGACAAGGTTATTTATGTGGTCCAATCAGAAATAGAAGGAAGAGAAGTAGATAGAAAGAATCATTCTTTATTAATTAATAAGGGAATATGTGCCCTAAGATGCCCGGGGGTCGGGCTCACCCCGGGGGATAATCTCTAACAATCATGGGGTTTACATCCCTTAAACGAAGAAAAAGATTTCCTAATGACTAGAGCGGCTCTTGACGCTTGCACCCCTCCACTTCGGAAAATTTGCTTGAGTGTGCGGAGGGGAGACTTCCCTTTTCTCCTTTCTGTGCGGCCCTTAGTAGGGTCATATCCTAGGACATACTTGTAAGGATTGTCTTTGAATTCTGGGGGTTCCCTCATGCCCTGGGAATCTGCCCCCAGTCCTTGGCCAGGATGGTAACCATGCCTCAACATCATGCAGGCTACCTTTGTGTTTCTGGGAAGTCGCTCTATGCTGGAAATTTCGAGCGCTTGAAAAGATGTTTTAAGAGCCTCTTCAGCCGCATCCACATAAGGTTGGGTGGACGGTCCACTGATCAGGATATCGTCTTCTGCTTGGGTCGTGACCAGTTTGTCACCCACTATGAACTTGACTTTCTGGTGGAGCGTCGAAGGTACTACCTTAGCGTCATGAATCCAAGGCCTGCCGAGGAGACAGCTGTATGCTGGAGTAATGTTCATTACATGGAAATCGACGTTGAAGGTAGTGGGTCCAACCTAGACTGGCAAACTGATCTCTCCCACTACTTCTCGTTTTGATCCGTCGAAGGCTCGAACGATGGTGCTGCTTGGGCGCAGATGGGTTCCTTGGATAGTCAACTTGTCTAGTGTGCACTTGGGCATCACGTTCAGGGACTGTCGCCGCCGTCCCTTTCCGACGTCGGAGGACGTCTCGAACGTTTATGCGAGCGGTCGCGAAAAGATGGTTTAGACTCGCGTATTTGTTTTAAAATGTGTTCATTGCTTCCGAGGTGTTTGACAATTGAATTATCCTCTAATAAAAGCAAGGTTTTCGAAAAGGGGTTCTTATGGAGTCGCCACCAATATTTTGACCAGAAACATTAGAAAAGGAAAAACAAAGGCGTTGATTTTATATAAAAAAAAACAACTTGGCCGTTATAACCAGAGTTGGGTAAGGGAGTTAGTTACGTGTGGGGAAGGTGTTAGCACCCCACAACGCCCCTTTCGGGTTCCCTATGACGGATTAATTCATTAAGTGAAGATTATGAGAAATTACGCGATTACCCTATTTTATTGCATAATATTGAAATGACTATCTACATAATTTTATATAAATAAAGCTAAATAAAGCAATAAAAGAGATATTAAAATGGCTATCTACATGATTTTTTTCTACATGACATAATAAATAAAATCAAACAATAAATAAAGCAATAAAAGAGAAGGGAATTGAAAAGAACCTCCGTAGCAAGCTTTATATTGAGAATCTCGAACTATGAGGCTGCGTTTTGGCAACCCCTCTCTCTATACAGACTCTCCTCACCAATACAAGATCGACTCCACTAAAAATTTAAAGAAGAATCAAATGCCGGAATATAATTCCTTAACCGATTGTTACCTATTTAAGGCAATCGGAAAGATCATTCGAGAGAGGGAGAGAAGTAGACAAGTGCTCTGAGTGTTTCAGAGCTCTTCTGGAGTGTCTGTGTTCTGAAAAAGTGGCAAATGAGCCTCCTATTTATAGTTTTCGCAGCTGGCGCACTTTGGGACCACCGTCTGGGTTGGGACGGCCGTCTGGACTGGGATGGCCGTCCCAAATGTCATTTTTACACAGGGCGAGACCACCAGGGGACCTGGGACGGCCGTCCCACTTGAAATTGGCCTTGGGACGGCCGTCCCAACTTCGGGACGCGCGTCCCAACTGAATCTGGAGGGTTGGGACGGCCGTCCCAACTTGGGACGGCCGTCTCAACCTGTTCTGGCCAGTTTTCGCGTTTCGGGACCACCTGTTGTGTTTGGGACCACCTGTTGTGTTTGGGACCACCTGTTGTGTTTGGGACCACCTGTTGCGTTTGGGACCACCTGTTGTGTTTGGGACCACCTGTTGTGTTTGGGACCACTTGTTGTGTTTTGGACGGCCTGTTGATGCCGATAGGTGTCCGTTGAAGCTTTATCTTCGTGTAAGAAGTCTCCTTTGTTCGTTATCGTGTAGACGAGCGATCTCTGTATTGGTTGCGGGAGGTTTCCTCGTTTTTGGGAAGCCGGATGAACTCCATCTTCGGGTGAAGTTCCTCTAGCTTTTTCTTTTGAGAGGCCGGGCAAAATTAGGGGTCTACAGCTGCCCCCCCTTCACCTGCCTAACTAATTCGTTGGTTTTAATATGCCGACAAAATTAGTTGGTAGGGGAAGGAGTTAACCCTTTTGCCCGGTCATCCTTCGGATGCTGCTCCTTGTTGATCCTCCAGATGATAAATATTTTGATAGGTACTAACCCCTATCTGGTTTGAGCCTCCTTTTGTTAAGACTTTGGTGAGTACTTACCCTCACCGGGTATAAGTCTGTATTTTTACTAGACTTTTGTGGGTACCTACCCCCACTAGGTATGAACCTTATTCTGCAAGGTTTTGGTGAGTACTTACCCTCACCTGGTATGAGTTTACGTTTTGCTTAAACTCTTATGGGTACTTACTTCTGAGGTGCTCAATCACCAAACTATCCTTTAATAGAAGTAAGGTCTTTGTACCCATTTTTTACAATGCTCCCGGTGAGTATTTTTACTCCACCTGATGCATTTTTGATAAGCCTCGTTCTACAAGGCCTAGGTGAGTACGCACCCCACCCGGTGTGAATGATAAGCCTCATTCTTTAAGGCTTAGGTGAGTACGCACCCCCACCTGGTGTGAATGATAAGCCTCATTCTTCAAGGCTTAGGTGAGTACGCACCCCCACCTGGTGTGAATGATAAACCTTTTTCACAAGGTTTAGGTGAGTACATACCCCCACCCGGTGTGAATGATAAGCCTTTTTCTGCAAGGCTTAGGTGAGTACACACCCCCACCCGGTGTGAATGATAAACCTTTTTCACAAGGTTTAGGTGAGTACACACCCCCACCCGGTGTGAATGATAAACCTTTTTCACAAGGTTTAGGTGAGTACACACCCCCACCCGGTGTGAATGATAAACCTTTTTCACAAGGTTTAGGTGAGTACACACCCCCACCCGGTGTGAATGATAAGCCTCATTCTTCAAGGCTTAGGTGAGTATACACCCCCACCCGGTGTGAATGATAAGCCTTTTTCACAAGGCTTAGGTGAGTACACACCCCCACCCGGTGTGAATGATAAACCTTTTTCACAAGGTTTAGGTGAGTACACACCCCCACCCGGTGTGAATGATAAACCTTTTTCACAAGGTTTAGGTGAGTACACACCCCCACCTGGTGTGAATGATAAGCCTCATTCTTCAAGGCTTAGGTGAGTACACACCCCCACCCGGTGTGAATGATAAACCTTTTTCACAAGGTTTAGGTGAGTACACACCCCCACCCGGTGTGAATGATAAGCCTTTTTCACAAGGCTTTATAGGATGAACTTTTTTGTAGTCAATCCTATGATCATCTATTTTGGAGATGAGTTAACGACTTACTGTTTTTGGTCATGCGTCTCTGGGGAGTAATTTTTCTTTTTGACTTTTCTATTTTAGTCATCTGGTTTTACGAGGGATTTCTGTATTTTGGCTTTTCTTATTTTAGCCATCTGGCTTTTGCTGGGGATTCTTTGATTTTGGCTTTTCTGTTTAGCCATGGGGATTTCATTGTTTTGGCTTCTTCTTTTAGCCATCCGGTCTTTGCCGAGGATTTTTGATTGCCTCTTTTTTAGACAGGAATCCTCTGGGGATTTGTTTTCTATTAGTTGCGCCTCTTGATTAGGCGGAAATTCACTTGGGGAGATTCTTGTTTGGTTGCGCCTCTTGATCAGGCGGAAATCCTCTGGGGATTTGAGCTTTTTGTTGATTGTGTCTTTTGTTTAGGCAAGAACCCACTTGGGGATGTGATTTCTATTTGGTTGTGCCTGTTGATTTAGGCATATGCTTCAATAGTGGTGAAGACTTAGGTTTTGGATTGCCTCTTGCATAGGCTGATTTCCCGTTTCTTGGGGATATTGGCTTTCTGCTTGCCTGTTAGAAGTGCAGACTTTGCTTTTCACTGGGGATATATGTATTTGGGAATTTATACGCGATTCCCTGAGGATATAAACTTTGTAGTTTTGCCTTCATTTGGTAGGCTCGATGGGGATTTTCTTTTCGGTGATCTGCTGGGGAATTGATTTCATTCCGGAGATCTTATTTTGGATTGCCCCTAAGGGAGGAATGGAGTTTTTGACCATTTATTTGTTTGAGCTGGCTTTGCCTATGCTCTTATTCCTGCTGGGGAATGGGTTTCTACCCTTTTCATGCAATTTCTCTTTTTTTTGCGATTTAGTTGTTGCATATGTGCTCCTTTTATGCACATTGGCTTGATCTTTGGATCAGAAAGGATATATATTTTTTCTTCCTCTTTTCTTTTTGGTGATCCCTGAGGAATTTTTCTTTGTTTCTTGGGGATCAAATCCTTGGTTTGATTTTTTATGATGGAGTCTTGGCTCCGACTTTTGTGAAGCTCTTATTTGAGTTGGAAGATGGAAAAAATCTTTTGTTTTCCTCCTTTTGTAGACGTTTCTTGATATGCTCTGTTAGGAGACATTTATTTGACCTTTTTCTTGTGGTGGCCTCCGTTAGGGGATAAAAAGTTTTTCTTTTCTTTCTTCTTTGGTTGCCCCCTAATGATGTGGAGGATTTGATTTCGTATTTTCTTTGATGGACTCTTATGTAGTCCTTATTCTCCTTATTCTCCTTATTCTGCTTTGGGGAAGTAACGGAGACTCTTGCATGAGTGTGTTTGATGACTCATGTGGCGATGAAGCTGAGTCGTGAAGTAGTCTTTTTGTTTTGCCTTTGGAGTAGGCAAGGATCCTCTTGGGGATTATCAAGCCTTTCCGTTGGCTTTTTTGTTTTTGATGTACCTTCTTTTATTGGTGTTTGAGGAGAATGGTTGGAGCTATGGTTTTCTTAAAGCTCTTTATTCTGCTAAAATGGTTTTGATTTTGCCTTTCGCGATTTTGATTTTCATATGGAGACTGGATTCTGGCGCCTCCTGTTTTCAATCACAAGTATGGAGACTAGCCTCCTTATATGCATGTTTATTATTCTTGTTTGAAGAAAATTATTTTTCTTGATTTTGACAAAGTTGTATTATGCAACTACTTTGTGTGTGAATGTCCTAGATGCCATCTAATGTTTATTTATTTTTGATGCATTTAGAAAGTGACTGGCCTTCTCCCGTTGGCTTCTTATGAATACGCCGATGGGCTCCTTCTTTATGATGATGGGCTCATCTTTTACTCATCTTTTAGTTTTAGCCCTATCTTTCGCCTAGACCGCCCTTTACGGGTTTTCGATCTAGCGGGCTGCCTTAATTTTTGCCTAGAATATCTTAGGGGGCTTTTGCCTTATCTTTTGCCTAGATCGTTCTTTTTGGGGTTTGCGATCTAGCAGGCTACCCTAGTTTTTACCTAAGAATATCCTAGCAGGCATTTATTCCTTTATTATTTTTTTATGCTTCCCTTTTTTAGATGCATGCTTGATCTTTGATTAAAGGTCTTTGCGCATATTTATGATTTATCAATAAAGAGGCATTTCCATAATATTTGGTCAAGAGAAAGGAAATAAAAGGGGATTTTATTGATAAATGAGCAAAAGTTTATTTTTTTTTACAGAAGGATTACAAAAGGTATTTAGAAGAATGGGTAATCAGGGTTGGCTATACTGTATAGGCTTAAACAGTCATGTCCATGATATCTGCCCCCTGGTTCTCCTAATTGCTTCAGTTGAGATGCCTGAGCTCAGAGTGAAGACCATGCAGACTGCTTGCTTCTGGAAGAATGTTACCTTAGCCGCCTTTTCGGTTTTCGACTAAAGTAACCATTGCTCTTAGTTTCTTTTTTTTTTGTTTATTTACTTTTTTTTTATTACCTCTACTTTTTGCCTAGGACGTATCCTAGCGAGGGATATGGACCCTATCTTTTGCCCAGGGATGCCCTTTGCGGGTTTTCATTCCTGACGGGTCTTGAGCAATGTCTTCAAGCATAATACTTCTTCACCGTACCGGAGTTGATTAGGTGTCGAAGTTCTTTTCCATTCATATTGGCGAGGATAAGAGCCCCTTCTGAGAAAGCTCATTTGACCACAAAGGGTCCTTCGTAGTTCAGTGCCCATTTTCCAATTTTATTGTTTTGGGCCGGAAGCAACTTATTTACCATTAAATCCTTTTTTTGGTAAATATGAGGGTTGACCTTTTTTGTAAACCTTTTTTATTTTCCTTTGATAGGCTTGCTCATGACATATAACATTCAGTCGTTTTTCTTCCATAAGATTTAACTGGTTATATCGGCTTCGAACCCGTTCAGCCTCTGTTAATTTTGCTTTCATTATCATGTGCTTTTGTCAACATGATTAGCTGTACCGATTTTGCCGTCTCAGATCTTTGCTATAACCGAAGAGTAATTCTTTTGAATATAGAGCATTTGTCATATCAATGCCCCTCTTCCTTTCCTTAGGGATTTCAATCCTCCTATTGATCACCATATTTCCACATTTCCCAGTCAATTATTTGAATGCTTTATGATGAAGGGTCAAGAGAATAGAAAGAAAGGGATTTATCACAAAGGCTTGTGTTTTAGTGAGATTCTTTTTATGAAATAATAGTTTCTGTAAGAATGGCTAGCCAAGGTTGGTCGGTGTTTAGGCTAGTTTAAACAAACGTTTTGTTTTAATGAGGTAGCGTCTTCAACTGATTACTTTATGACTGATTAACATTCCTAGTCTGCTTAGGATTTTGCCCTTTTATCTTTTTGTCTTGGCCTTTGACCTTGACGGGCTTCTTTTAATAATAATTTCTTTTCTCAAACATTGTCAAAACACGATTTTCTTATTTGTGTCTCTAGCTAATCAATCATGTTAACTTTGGATTCATTTTGTGTATGGCGTTTTGACGCATTTTGGAATAAAACATTTGTCTAAACAGGGTTATTTAATGGGGTATAGACATGTTTAGCAGGAAAAGAAGCAGATAGTAAGAATAGCATTCTTTTATAATTTCAGGGAAATGTGTGCCCTAAAGATGCTCGGGGGTCGGGCACCCCCGAGGAGTGATCTCTAATAGTCATTGGGTTTACATCCCTTAGAATCGGAAGAAGGGCATTTAATGACTAATGCTACCCTTGACGCTAATATCCCTCCTTTTCGGAATATCCTCTTTTTAAGGTACAGAGGGGAGACTTCCCTTTTCATCGTATGACTTGTTCTTTTGTAGGGTCGTACTTTAAAGGATTATCCTTAAAATCTGGTGGCTCTCTTATTCTTTGAGCATCCTTTCTAAGCCCTTGTCTGGGCTGTATCCATATCTCTTCATTATATGGGCCACTTTTTAAATTGCTAGGAAGTCTTTCCATATTTTCAAATATCTTCTTTAGCCGCATCCATTTAAGGTGTGGTGGACGGCTCGCTGATTTGAGTGTAGTTTTTTAGCTTGAACCATGATCAACTTGTCGCCTACCACGAATTTGATTTTTCGGTGGAGCGTTGAAGAAAGTGCCCTAGTACCGCGAATCAAAGGTCTACTTAATCTTCCCTTTGGATTCTTTTTTCCTTTTCCTCTTCGGTTTCTTTATTTTTCCTTTTTTAGGAGCATTATCTTGTAGCTCCTTGGGGGAATAAATTCTTTCGCTTCTTGTCGTGCCCCCAATGCTGGCTATATTAGAAATATCTTCATTGACGGACAATTCTTCTGTGCATATCCACAGTACAACTTTTATCCACTGTATAAGCGCAAAGGCGTTATTGCCCCTTCCCTGACATTATCAATTTGGGTACCAACATTTACCTCTTTCTTATTGTCTCCTTGTCCCAAATTGAAGGCCTTAGTTTTTTCCTTAATGGGGTTGTATTAATTGAGCTCCTTTTTCCAACAGTCTTTGCAAGTCCGGGGAAATGGTCCCCTCCTCACTGTCTGACTCAATCCATTCGCCTTTGGCTTTCAGATCCCGCAGAGAGTTTTCAATCACAGACATGACTGTTTATATGGTCTATATTTGGGTTTAGATTTTATTCAATTATTTTGGAATGAGAGAGAAAAGAATAACAAAGAATATGAATATTATGAAAAAAATGCCTCGTTGTATTGATAGATGCAAATATTTACAAAGCCCATTTTAATAAAAAATCTCGTGATCATGGGCGGGGATCACGAGAGATACATCAGAAGCTTTTTGATATATTTTTTTATTATCTATTTTTTGTATTTTATTTTTATTAGATGACAAAATGATGAGCCCTAAATTGCTGATCTTCCCATCCTTCATTCGAGCTTGGAAAGAGGCTGGTCATCTACTTTTGGAGTAGATGCATCAAAGGTAATCCACCCCGCATCTATTAGATTCTGGACCTTGTGCTTTAAGGTCACACGGTTTTCAACGGAGTGTCCCAGAGCGCCCGAATGGTAATCACAGCTTTCATTAGACTTGTACCATTCTGGATATGGTGGCTCTATTTTCTTGGGAGGGACACGCACGAGGAGCTTGGCGTCCAACAATTTCAGAAGCAGACTTCCATAGGAGGTAGGTATGGAAGTGAATTTCCTCTCTTGTCTGTGTGGCTTGGTTTGTTGGGAGGAGGCAGAAGGAGTGGCAATATTAATTGCATTCACGTCTCCTTCCTTCTTCTTTCCAAAATTCTTTTTAAAAGTTTGAGTAGAGGAATTGGAGGAAGTTTGTTGTACAATTCTTCCGCTCTTCAGGCCTTGTTCTACTCTTTCTCCTATAATGACTACATCCGCGAAGAGTGTTGATGTGTTCCCTATCATTTTGTCATAATAGGGACCCGTCAGAGAATTGATGAACATGGATGTAGTCTCTTTGTCGGATAGAGGAGGTTCCACTTGTGCTGCCAATTCCCTCCATCTTTGGGCATATGCTTTGAAGGATTCATCGTCTTTCTTGCTTAATAATTGTAGATCTGCTCTTTCAGGGGTCAGATCAATATTGTATTTGTAGCGACGAAGGAAAGCATCTGCCAGATGTCTCCAGGTTTGGATTTGGTTCCCTTCCAGCTGCATATACCAGTTTAGAGCTGATTCAGCCAAGCTCTCTTGAAAACAATGGATCAGGAGTTTTTCATTATCAGCATATGCAGCCATCTTACGGCAGTACATTGTAAGATGGCTTTTGGGGCAGGTTAGTCCTATGTATTTTGGGAAATTCGGAGCTTTGAATTTGTTAGGGAATTGGATATTTTTGACGAGGCACATATCAGCCGCTTCTTTGACATCAAAATTATGCCCTTCCATGGCTCTTAACCTCTCCTCAAGGGCAGTGATTTGTTGTTTTGATACTTCAGGAGCATGAATATGTACTGTTCTTGTACCAGATTGATCATGCTCATTCTGAGGTTCCTCTTCTTCTTCCTGGTGAGAGGCTTGTCCATTCTGAGGACCCTCTTGATGGAGATTCTGTTGATGCATCATTTCTAACATTTGAGCCATTTGCTCTTTCAGTGTAGTAAGCTCAGCAGTGAGCTTTCGGTTTTGTTCTTCTAGTTGTTCCATCTTCTTAGCCTTTTGAGCACGAGTGAGGACGGGCGGAAGACCAGCCACCTTCTAAATGATTTTAATGATTCTTATTATGACTTTTTATTTTAAATGATTAGTGTGGAATAAATATGCCCTAGGATGAATGTGTTTATGTATGAGAGATTTTATTATGATGATGTTTATGCATACTTTCCTTAATGCATTGGTTTTCTCTCTTGGTTTTACCACTTATTGGATGATGTGGTATGAATGATATGACTTTGCCCAGAATTTTGTAAAAAGGTATTTTTATGGTTTTAACTGGTTTTTATATTTTTTATGATTTTTAGGGTTTTTCACTTTTTTGTTTGTTGTATGATTACCCCATGCTAATGCATCAATACAAATGCAGCAAACGTATGCACACACAATTCATACATCCACGAGCAGAGCCACGCTTATTTAATCACGAGGTAGGGTTTTCCTGCAGAAACGTGCTTGGTTTAGGTTGTTCTAACTGTTCTCACCAGGCCAAAGGTCCCCAAGGTGCCCCCATTATAGGGACATCTCAATCTCTCAGTCCTCGGGTCATGCACGGAACTCCGTGGCGACACCCTTAGACCGAAAGAATAGAGTTATCACCTTGAGTTGGTGGTTTTCCGACAACGGTAGTAGCCCCGTGTGCCAACTAACCGATCGTATCTGCCACCCACTCCCTATAGATATTCACTCTTGCCCCCGGGTATAGAGGGACTGTTGTGTGCAAGGGTTTTTGTGTGCAATTTATATTTCAAACAATTGCAGAAATAATCATACAACAGTTATATAAAGTCATACGATAAAAACATACAGAAGGGTAAAGGCGTAATTTCAAATCTTTACTTAGTTTGAATTTATCTGTCACTAAATGGGATCAACTCTCTAGCTTCCCCAGTGGAGTCGCCATCTGTCGCCGCCGTCCCTTTCCGACGTCGGAGGACGTCTCGAACGTGTATGCGAGCGGTCGCGAAAAGATGGTTTAGACTCGCGTATTTGTTTTAAAATGTGTTCATTGCTTCCGAGGTGTTTGACAATTGAATTATCCTCTAATAAAAGCAAGGTTTTCGAAAAGGGGTTCTTATGGAGTCGCCACCAATATTTTGACCAGAAACATTGGAAAAGGAAAAACAAAGGCGTTGATTTTATATAAAAAAAACAACTTGGCCGTTATAACCAGAGTTGGGTAAGGGAGTTAGTTACGTGTGGGGAAGGTGTTAGCACCCCACAACGCCCCTTTCGGGTTCCCTATGACCGGATTAATTCATTAAGTGAAGATTATGAGAAATTACGCGATTACCCTATTTTATTGCATAATATTGAAATGACTATCTACATAATTTTATATAAATAAAGCTAAATAAAGCAATAAAAGAGATATTAAAATGGCTATCTACATGATTTTATTCTACATGACATAATAAATAAAATCAAACAATAAATAAAACAATAAAAGAGAAGGGAATTGAAAAGAACCTCCGTAGCAAGCTTTATATTGAGAATCTCGAACTATGAGGCTGCGTTTTGGCAACCCTCTCTCTATACGAGACTCTCCTCACTAATACAAGATCGACTCCACTAAAAATTTAAAGAAGAATCAAATGCCGGAATATAATTCCTTAACCGATTGTTACCTATTTAAGGCAATCGGAAAGATCATTCGAGAGAGGGAGAGAAGTAGACAAGTGCTCTGAGTGTTTCAGAGCTCTTCTGGAGTGTCTGTGTTGTGAAAAAGTGGTAAATGAGCCTCCTATTTATAGTTTTCGCAGCTGGCGCACTTTGGGACCACCGTCTGGGTTGGGACGGCCGTCTGGACTGGGATGGCCGTCCCAAATGTCATTTTTACACAGGGCGAGACCACCAGGGGACCTGGGACGACCGTCCCACTTGAAATTGGCCTTGGGACAGCCATCCCAACTTCGGGACGTGCGTCCCAACTGAATCTGGAGGGTTGGGACGGTCGTCCCAACTTGGGACGTCCGTCTCAACCTGTTCTGGCCAGTTTTCGCGTTTCGGGACCACCTGTTGTGTTTGGGACCACCTGTTGTGTTTGGGACCACCTGTTGTGTTTGGGACCACCTGTTGCGTTTGGGACCACCTGTTGCGTTTGGGACCACCTGTAGACCCCTAATTTTGCCCGGCCTCTCAAATAAAGATAAAGGAGATCACCCGTAACAAGATAAAGCTCGTCTAGCATTACAAATGAGAGCCAAGGAGACTTCCCATATGAAGATAAAGCTTCAATAGACACATATCGGCATCAACTGACGTCCAAAACAGGCAAGGAAAGCTTCCCGAGTCCCGAAACGCGCGAACCGGCCGAACAGGTTGAGACGGCCGTCCCGGCTGGGACGGCCGTCCCAACCTCTTAAAACCAGCTTGGGACGCGCGTCCCAAAGTTGGGACGGCCGTCCCAAACCCATTTTAAGTGGGACGGCCGTCCCCGCCTTCCTGGGGGTCCCGCTCCGTGTAAATTTGCCATTTGGGACGGCCATCCCAGTCCGGACGGCCGTCCCAACCCGGACGGCCGTCCCAAAGTGCGCCAGCTGCGAAAAACTATAAATAGGAGGCTCATTTGCTACTTTTTCACACCACGGACACTCCGAAGAGCTCGAAACACTTTAGAGCACTTGTCTACTTCTCTCTCTCTCGAATGATCTTTCCGATTGCCTTAAATAGGTAACAATCGGTTAAGGAATTATATTCCGGCATTTGATTCTTCTTTAAAATTTTTAGTAGAGTCGATCTTGTATTGGTGAGGAGAGACTGTGTAGAGAGAGGGGTTGCCAAAACGCATCCTCACAGTTCGAGGTTCTCAATATAAAGCTTGCTACGGAGGTTCTTTTCAATTCCCTTCTCTTTTATTGTTTTATTTATTGTTTTATTGTTTTATTTAGCTTTATTATGTCATGTAGAATAGGATCATGTAGATAGCTATTTTAATATCTCTTTTATTGCTTTATTTAGCTTTATTCATCATTTTATACATGCAACATAGAATGAAATCATGTAGATAGCCATTTAATATTATGTAATAAAATAGGGTAATCGCGTAATTTCTCGTAGTCTTTATTTAAATGAATTAATCTATCATAGGGAACCTGAAAGGGGCGTTGTGGGGTGCTAACACCTTCCCCACACGTAACTAACTCCCTTACCCAACTCTGGTTATAATGGCCAAGTGCGGTTTTTCTTAAAATCAACATTTTTTCCTTTTCCAATGTTTATGGTCAAAACATTGGTGGCGACTCCATAAGAACCCCTTTTCGAAAACCTTTTAAAACAAAAACGCGAGTCTAAACCATCTTTTCGCGACCGCTCGCATAAACGTTTCGAGACGTCCTCCGGACGTCGAAAGGGACGGCGACGACACCACCTGTTGTGTTTGGGACCACCTGTTGTGTTTGGGACGGCCTGTTGATGCCGATAGGTGTCCGTTGAAGCTTTATCTTCGTGTAGGAAGTCTCCTTTGTTCGTTATCGTGTAGACGAGTGATCTCTGTATTGGTTGCGGGAGGTTTCCTCGTTTTTGGGAAGCCGGATGAACTCCATCTTCGGGTGAAGTTCCTCTAGCTTTTTCTTTTGAGAGGCCGGGCAAAATTAGGGGTCTACAGGGACGACCCGTTATCCAGAAGAACTTTGGCGATGAGGTATTCCTTGCATTTAACCGAGATATGCAAGGGCTTGTTATGTTTTGGCCCCTCGAGGGGGAGTTCTTCCTCTGTGAAGGTGAGGTGATCGTTTGCCGTGATGTGACCGACGATCCTCTCAACCTTTTCTTGGGATATTGTGTGAGGTACATGCGCCTCGCTCAAGACCTTCAAAAAGGCATTCCGGTGCGGTTCCGAGCTCATTATCAAAGATAGCAATGTGATCTTTGCAGGCGTACGGTGGAGCTGGTCAATAATGGAATACTCACTCTGCCTTATAAACTGGAGTAATTCCTCTGTCTCCTCCTTGGATTCTTTATTTTCTTTTTCTTCTTCGGTCTTTTTATTTTTTCCTTTATTTTGGAGGACATTTTCCTGTGTGTCCTTGGGGGAGTAGATTCTTCCACTTCTAGTTGTGCCCCCAATGCCGGCTATGTTTGTTATTTCTTCTTTTATCGGTGAAGATTCCCCATATCTCCACGGTACAACTTTATTTGACTCGTAGGGGAAAGGACGTGGCAAAAATAGTCGCACTGGCGTCCTTGCCCCCTCTTCTTTACTCTTGAGGACCAACGGCCGAGGTTTATTTCCCTCTTGCGATGGTTTGACCGTTGGGGTGCGCTTTATTAGGAGTGGCTTTCTCTCCATTCTTCTGAGTTGGAAGACGTGTTAGTTAATCCTTCTTTTTATTATCTTATTTATTAAGCGTGAAGGAGGGGAAATTAAATATGCAAATGCATGTTCATGTATGCAAGTAAACAACTGTTGAATAAGGAAAAAGATTTCATTAATTCATTGGAAGGTGTACATTCTCCTATTCCATACTACGAAGCGTCTTTTGGTAAAAACGGAAAAGCCTAAAGAAACCCACAGGCGGGTCTTGATTCCTATGTAGTTCTCTCTTGGCTTCCCGGACATGGTGAGCGAGCTCTTCGCTTTGCTTGTGGACTGCCTGACTCATATCTTCACTGTATTTCTGAGCCTCTTTGATCTTCGCCTCTTGATGAACGACCAAAGCTTGTAGTTCCTCGAGCTTTGCAACGGCTCAGTCTTTCTCTTGAAGTACTTGGCCGTACTGAGCTAGCCCATCTTTCTCCTTAAGGTGTAGCTCAGAGAGACTTTTGGTGAGTCTCCTGTTGGCCTCTCGCTCTTGGCGGATGTCTAACCGAGCCTTAAGGAGCCCTTCCGACAACTCCTTGATCGTTTGAGTCTACTTAGCTGATTCGGCCTCAAGGTGTGCTGTTTTGGTGTTTATTTCTTGCAGTTGGCTATCCGAACTGGTTTTAGCAGTTTTGGATGCTCGGATAGCTTGTTCGTTAGCGTTAGCACATTGGTCCTTGAGGCGCTCTATTTCATGATCCTTTTTCTTGCCTTGCCTTTGTAGACCGTCAATCGTGAGGATAGATGCTTGCTCTTTTTCCTCAAGGGCCCGTATCTGGGATCCCATGATTTCTACCCTCTGGGTCAAGGCATTGACTTGTGCCTGCAGCTCTTCATTGTTGGCGATTGGCAAGGGTGTGGTGGATGGTTGAGTCATCCCTCTTTTTCTTCTCCACGCCTCGTAGTCACTGGTGACAGTTACCCGAGCTTTTCCTAGCTCTCTGTCTCCCATGTAGACTGGCCTCTCCCATGCTTTTCTCATGTTTGATGAGTTGATGATCGTGCACGGGTCTCCAAAGAAGCACAGTCCTCCGAGCTCCCCTCGGGAAATAGTAGTTTGGGTCCTCATGAGTTGCCTCATAGCTACTCTAGGTGAGTAGGCTACGCAACCCCTGAGTCCTATCAAGGGTACACTCGGATAGTCCCCACATCTGATGAGAACTGGGCCGGGTCGGAACCAAGGGCAGACCCAAGATATACTGTTGGCGTCCTTTCGTTCTAACTCATCCCTCCATTCTATAGTCAAGCGTCGTTGGAGGGGGATTTTGGAGAAGCTTCTCAAGGGGTCGGGGAATATCCCCATGTGACTGGAGGCGTAAAGATGCGTGATGCTCCACACGTATAGTAATGAAGAGCAGCAGCGGAGTGTTCTCCCTTGCTTCTGATGGCAAAAATCCACCGAGAGCAAGGTGTCGGCAAGAATAGCAGGCAAGGGACTCTTCGAGTACACGTCCCAAGCGAAGAAGGCGTCCATGACGGCTTGATCTATTGTGTCGAGGTGGAAGGGGAACAGGATTGTTCCGAAGATTATTAGTGCCAGGGTTTTGTTGAAGGTAACCCACCCTGCCCTCTCAGCCAGGTAGGACAGGTGGTCTTCTAACATTGATACTTTCCACCCTTGGGTGTTCCCTCTTCCTATCAGGGTACTCTGTCAGAATGGTAGATGGATAAGGGCAGCGACTGGTGCTGCAGGAGTATACGCCTCGTGGCGAACATGGACCCCGGCTGATTTAGGCCATTTCAACATAGCTTCATACTCCTCTAAGGTGGGCACCATGTCGAACTGCGGAAATTCAAAGCACCGCAGACTGGAGTTCCAAAAGTGAATCAGTACCCTGAGGAAGACCTGATCGACACTGATTTTTAGGAGGTCCAAAATTCGTCCATAGGACTTTTCAAAATCAGCGCGGACCTCTAGTGGCATTGTTGCACTAAGCCGTTCCAGCTTCTCAGTATGGTTTCGGAGAATATCCACCTTCCCCACTTGTTTACTTGTCCTCTCCATTTTCTAAAATCAAAATGTATGATTTGATGAAGATGATGTTTATTGTATGAATGTGAGTGTTTATTCTTCTATTTATCATGTTTTTCTACATGATGTATGGTATATATTTTTTTTTAAAGAATAAACTATCTATATGAATGCTTTTATGAGTGTAATTTTTGGACCAGGTCTTATTTATGAACGTTGGAAAAATGGATTTTTATTTATTTATTTATTTTATAGCCTTTTATCTCTTCTGTCGGAACTGCATGGCTACTTAGCTTACAAAGAACCTGAAACCAGGCTAGCTAAAAGGCAGACTGTTCGAGATAAAATATGGCTTAATGCAAAAGAATATTTAGCGTCCCTTATCTCTTCTGTCGGAACTGCGTGGCTACTTAGCTTACAAAGAACCTGAAACCAGGCTAGCTGAAAGGCAGACTGTCCAAGATAAGGGTGTTTATTTGTGAAATATTTTTGTGATTTTTGTTCTGTTGTTTGTTTATGCTATGCAACATACAAATGCAACAATCATATGCACACACAATTTGATCATCCCCAAACAGGCGAGATTTTGTTTTTATCACGAGGTAGGGTTTTCCTGCAGAAAAGTGCATTGGCGAGGGTAGGTTCTAACTGTTCTCACCAGGCTAAGGCCCCCAAGGTGCCCCCATTATAGGGTCCCCACTCTCCAGCCGTCCAACCATGCTCAGCACTAAGGCCAGAGTCGGTCTTGTTGCCAAAAGAGGAAGGTTATCACCTTGAGTGGTGGTTTCCGATCACACTGGTGGGCACAAGGCCCTAATTACAGTGAACCGTACCTGCCACCCACTCCCTATGGTTATCTCACTTGCCCCCGGGTATAGAGGGAACTGTAGTATCAAGGGTTTGTGTGCAGTTTATATTTCAATCAATTGCGTAAGTATAAACAAGCAACAGTTATTTGAAAGCCAAACAATAAAGCATGTTATAATACAAGGCAGGGTAAAAGCGCTATTTTCTTGGTTTAATTATTTTTAAGCCAGCCCATCACTAAATGGGATCAACTCTCTAGGCTTCCCCAATGGAGTCGCCATCTGTCGCCGCCTCCCAAAAAGGGGCGGTCGGAGCGACGCGATAGTTTTTTTTTACCCTCTTGCTTTCGCGTTTTTTATGGGTGGTTACAACGCCTTTAGGTTGTCCGATAACCGAGCTAACCTAGGGGCGAGGTTTTCGAAAGGTGTCCTTGGGTTGTCCGATAACCGGGCTAACCCAAGGACTTATTTATTTTGGGTTCTATGGAGTCGTCACCGATGTTTTTACTGGAAACATCGGAAAAGGTGTTAAAAGGCGTTGGTTTTCGAAAACCAACTTTGGTCATTAGAACCAGAGTTGGGTAAGGGAGTTAGTTACGTGTAAAGGAAGTATTAGTTCCTTTACGATACCCCTTTCGAGTTCCCTATGATAGGCCGACTACTTTGGATAAATAATTAAACTGGAAAATTGCGCTTTTACCCTTTTATTATGCGGTATTTAAAGATTATGACTACATGGCCCTAGCGTCTATTGCATAATTTTAAATGAAAACGGTAAAATTAGAAAGAGAGAGAGTGCACCTCCAAAGCAAGCTTTATATATTTCTCTTTAAAGAGTGGGTGCTTTTTGGCAACCCTTCACTCTACAACTCTCAGAAACTCCGGAAATGCCTCGGAGGGATTCTAAAGAAGATTTAAGACGCTCAATTTATGCCTAGAGACGCTCAGAAACTCCGGAAATGCTTCGGAGGGGTTCTAGAGAGAGAAAATCTAGAGAGAAGGAGGAGCTACTGTGTGTGGTGTGTGTGGAAAAGGGGAAATGGAGCCCCTATTTATAGTTTTTTGTGCTTGACAGGTCGAGACCGCCGGTCTCGTCTGACAGGGTCGAGACCGCTGTCTGGACAATCCAGACCGCCGTCTCGACCATGGCAGGGGGTCGAGACCGCCGTCTGGAAAACCCAGAACGCCGTCTCGACCATGGCAGGGGCGAGACCGCCGTCTGGACAAGCAAGACGGCGGTCTCGTCCCTGGCGTGAGGCGAGACGGCGGTTTGGTCCTTCCAGACGGCGGTCTCGTCCCTTCAGGGCAAGAAACTTTATTTTTCGGGCCAAAAAACCCTCCTATCTTAGTACGGGGGCCTAATAGTCTCTCCTAGTGGCTTGTTAGGCTTCGGCCGTCTTCAAATAGGAAGCTTCTGACTTTATTTGGAGGCCGGGCAAGATTTGGGGTCTACAGCGATCTAGGGAAATCAGCTAGCCATTTAAAAGCAATGGAAATAAAACCAAAGAGCGCAAATACAAAAAAGAAAGGAAAAATGTTTGCTTAGACAAAGCCTAAACACCCAGGCTTAACCTTAGCCAACCATTCTTACAAATCCTTTTATCAATAAAAATCAACCCTCTAAAACACAAACCATTGATTTTTACCCCTTTACTTCTTTTCTCTTGACCCTCACGACAATATTCTAATAATTAATTTGGGAATATGGAGGTGTATAATCAACAAGAGGATTGAAATCCCTAAAGCAAGGAAAAAGGGACACTACATGACAAAAGTGCTCTACAAAAGAAAAAAACAAAAAAGAAGAAAAAGAGAAAGAAGAGAAAGAAAGAAATTACCCTTCGGTCACAAGAAGTCCGGCATGGTACAGCCAAGAGTAAACGCAGCGAATCAGAAGGCTTTTGGCACAACAAGACACGTTGGTTAAATCCTTCTGAAAACTTAATCAAAATAGGCATTATAGGACATCAAAACATAAAAACATTGCATGCATAAAATGTTTTTAGACCAGGTCCTATTACCTCTTTCAAAAAAATAACAAAAAAAAGCAATAAAAATACAAAGAATAAAAAATCTCTTCCGTAATTCGAGACCGCCGTCTGGATATCCCAGACCGCCGTCTCGATTACCCAACAAGACGAGACCGCCCTCTGGACCAACCAGACCGCCGTCTCGACACAGGCAAAAATGAGACCGCCGTCTCGCTCAACGAGACCGCCGTCTCGCTTAAGCCGAACGTGTACCCGCAGGCGGTGCTGGAGTTCCTAGCCTCCGTCTCCTACTCTGAGAGCCCCTCCACGGTCCTGGGCCTACAGCCCACCAAGATGGTGACCTATTTTATGGGTGGGCAATACCAGACCTCTACCCTCAAAGAATTCAACATAGCCATCGGGTTCGTCCGGCCCGAGGACGCCATGACCCAGGAATACCGTGACGCCATCTGCTCACGGCCCACCAACCTTACCGCCGCCAAGATGTGGCATGAGCTCACGGGAGCCACCACACTGCCCACGCTGATGAGGGGATCCGCGCTTCCCCCAGCACTCCGTATCTGCCACAAGCTGTTGGCAGGAACCATACATGGGAGGAAAGAGAGTCAGGGCAAAATATCCCTCCCTGACCTCTTCGTACTGTATTGCATGAGCCAGAAGCGGCGCTGCAACCCCGGGTACTTCTTCCTGAAAGCCCTCAAGGACTTCGGGCACAGATCCACGGGGGCCGTCCTCATGGCTCCACTCATCACTCCCCTGGCAGAGAGTTTGGGGTGCCCTGGCCGGGAGGAGCTGGCCCACAACCTGCGACCCGAATCCATCGGCGGGTCGATCTTGGTCAGCATGGGAATGCTGATTCGCAGAGGGACCCAGCTGGCCCTCCATCCCACACTAGATTTTGCATTGGAACTCCAGGATGCAATGAATGATCTGCCTACACCTCCCGACTTCCAACAGCATCAGCAGCAGCAACCGCCACGGTATGCGGACGACTTCGCTGGCATGCACCGCCACATGAGCGATCTATGCCAGCAGTTCGACCACATGACTGTGAGGCAGGAGCAAATATCCCAGAGGCAAGAGCAATTATCCCAAAGGCAAGATGCCTTTGACACCTGGCTGGGAGAAATGTACCAGCACCAACAGGACCTGCGCCACGATTGGACGACGTTCCAGCAAGGATACTAGGATGAAGTCCAAGAGCAGGCGGACTTCTGGTATCATATGTACCAACATTTCCCTCCACAGGGATCAGGTCCAGAGGATAGCCCCTAGGGATAGTGACTCCAAAAAATAGGGTTGTAATAAAATTTCCCCATAAATAAAATTTTATTTCATGCATCTTTTTGCCATCTCTTGCAAAAGCCAGCATAACAAAAAAAAAACTTAAACTCAAAAAAGAAAAGGCATACGCTCAAGAAAAAAGCCAAAATCATGAATCGCGAGAAAAAAAGAAATAAAACCGCGAGAAAAAGGCAAGATTAAGCCATTACCTCAACCAAACAAAGTTTCGACTACCAAGCGAGAGTCGAACAAAACCAAGACCCATCCGACCAACCAGCAAGGATCGGATGATCACCACCAAAAGAGCAAAAATAAAGAATCCCCGGCAATCAACAAAGCTGGATGAAACACCAACAAAATCCCCGGCACGACCCAGATGACCATTCAAGAAATCCAAAAATAATCAACTAAACACAGAAAACACTCCCCAGAGAACGGCGCATGATCAGAATCAGTAAGCCGCCACCATCGCCAAAGGATCAGCCACCGCAAGAAGGGGCATCCAGAGGTGCATAACCAGACGGGGGTTCGTACTCGTCAACCAAGGGGTCAGCTACCGCATCGAAGGAGCATCCCAAGGTTTCACATCGGCGCATGAGAATCCCAGTAAGCCGCCACCACGGCCAAAGGATCAACTACCGCAAGATGGAGCATCCGGAGGCTTAACACCAGATGGGGGTGCGTACTCATCGGGCCTTACAAAAGGGGGCTTACCAGACGGGGGTTCATACTCGTCAAACACCAGATGGGGGTGTGTACTCATCAGGCCTTACAAAAGGGGGCTTACCGGGCGGGGGTTCATACTCGTCAAACCAGATGACGGTTCGTACTCATCAGCCGAAGGGGTCAGCTACCGCGTCAAAGGAGCATCCCGGAAGCGCACAACACAACATCTCCCCAGAAGATCATCCGCCACAAAGATGGAGTATCTGAAGGGAAACCGGGCAAGAGGGTCAACTCCTTTACCCTCCAGTCGATCACCTTGGCACAAAAGGCCAGCAGTCGACTGGTCGAGTAAAGGGGGGCAGCTGTAGACCCCAAATCTTGCCCGGCCTCCAAATAAAGACCAGAAGACCTCCTATTTGAAGATGGACGAAGCCTAACAAGCCATTAGGAGACACTATTAGGCCCCATACTAGGATAGGAGGGAGTTTCTGTACAAAAAATAAGTTTTCTCACCTTGTTGGGACGAGACCGCCGTTTGGATTTCCCAGACCGTCGTCTCGCCTCATGCAAGTGGCGAGACCGCCGTCTTGCTTGACGAGACGACGGTCTCACCACCTGCGAAGGGCGAGACGGCGGTCTTGCTTCCCCAGACGGCGGTCTCGCCGCGTTTGATAGGGCGAGACGGCGGTCTCGTTGGACGAGATGGCAGTCTCGACCCTGTCAGACGAGACCAGCGGTCTCGCCACCTGACAGCGCGAAAACCTATAAATAGGGGTCCTCCCCCCTCATTTCCAGACACCACAAGCTTCTAGCTCTGCCTTCTCTCTAAAAACTTCTCTCTAGAATCCCTCCGACGCATTTTCGGAGTTTCTGAGTGTCTTTGAGAGCTTTTTTCGGCGTCTAGAAGAGTTTCTGACGTCTTGTAGAGTGAAGGGCTGCCAAAAAGCACCCTCTTTTCAAAGAGAAATATAAGACAAAGCTTGCTTCGGAGGTTTAATTTCTCCCTCTCTACTTTTAACGCTTTGATTTTAATTATGCAATAGATTAGGGCCATGTAGTCATCACTTTAAATTCCGCACAATAAAAAGGGCAAAAGAGTATTTTCCGGTTTATTTATTAACATAAAAAGCTGGCATGTCATAGGGAACCCGAAAGGGGCGTAGTAAAGGAACTAATACTTCCTTTACCACGTAACTAACTCCCTTACCCAACTCTGGTTCTAATGACCAAAGTTGGTTTTCAAAAACCAACGCCTTTTAAAAACCTTTTCCGATGTTTCCAGTAAAAACGTCGGTGGCGACTCCACAGAACCCAAAATAAACAAGTCCTTGGGTTAGCCCGGTTATCGGACAACCCAAGGACACCTTACGAAAACCTCGCCCCTAGGTTAGCCCGGTTATCGAACAGCCTAAAGGCGTTGTAACCACCTATAAAAAATGCGAAAAACAAAAGGGTCAAAAAACCATCGCGTCGCTCCGACCGCCTTGTCTTTTAAGACGGCGGCGACAGAGATAACAAAGTTATCTTCGTAGGTGTGCGATTGAGTTGGTCGATGATGGAATACTCGTTTTGCCTTATGTACTAGAGTAACTCATCAGTCTCCTCCTTGGATTCTTTATTGTTTTCTTCTTTGGTTTCTTTATTCTTTTCTTTATTCTTAGGAGCGTCATCTTGTAGCTCCTTGGGGGACTAGACTCTTCCACTTCTTGTCATGGCCCCAATACCGGCTATGCTGGAGATGTCTTCATTGACGGGCAATGACTCTTCATACCTCCACGGTACAACTTTATTTGATGCATAGGGGAAGGGACGAGGTGCAAACAAATGCAATGGTGTCCTTGCCCCCTCTTCTTTATTAACTTGGATGACCAACGAGTGAGGCTTATTATCCTCTTTAGGCGGATCAACCATTCGGGAGAACTTGATGATGAACGATTTTCTCTCCATTCTTCTGATTATTGGAAAGCACATCAATTAGTCTTTTCTTTTCATTATCTTATTATTATTGAAGTGAAGAAGGATATATGAATGTATGCAACTTATGGATGCAATAGACAGTTGAGAAGATGAAGAAAAAAGATAATTTTATTCATTTCATCAAAAAGTGGACGTTCCCCTATACAATGCTTCAAAGCACATTTTGATAAAAACGGAAAAGCCTAAAGAAACCACAGGCGGGTTAAGATTTCTATGTAGTTCTTCTTCGGCTTCTCGCACATGGTGCGCAAATGCTTCGGCTACTGATGGACTACCTGGCTCATAGCTTCACTATACTGGTGAGCCTCTTTTGTCTTTGCCTCGTGATAAACAATCAAAGCTTGTAATTCATTGGGCCTTTCAATTGCTCGGTGTTGCCGCCGTCTGTTCCGACGTCCAGGGACATCTCGAACGTTTATGCGAGCGATCGCGAAAAGATGGTTAAGACTCGCGTTTTTGTTAAAATATGTTCATTGCATCCGAGGTACTCAACAACTGAACTATCCTCTAATAAAAGCAAGGTTTTCGAAAAGGGGTTCTTATGGAGTCGCCACCAATGTTTTGACCGCAAACATTGGAAAAGGATAAAAAGGCGTTGATTTTAATAAAAACCAATCTTGGCCATTATAACCAGAGTTAGGTAAGGGAGTTAGTTACGTGTGGGGAAGGTGTTAGCAGCCCACAACGCCCCTTTCGGGTTCCCTATGACGGATTAATTCATTTAAGTGAAGATTACAAGAAATAACGCGATTACCCTATTTTATTGCATAATATTAAAAATGGCTATCTACATGACTTTATTTCATATTGCATACATAAAGTAATAAATAAAGCAGTAAAAGAGAAGAGAAGTGAAAAGAACCTCCGTAGCAAGCTTTATATTGCAAATCTTTAATCGTGAGGATGCGTTTTGGCAATCCCTCGCTCTACAAAGACTCTCCTCTCTGAATACAATACTGACTCTACTAAATTTTACAGAAGAATCGAATGCTAGAATGTAATTCCTTAACTGATTGTTACCTGTAGACCCTTAATTTTGCCCGGTCTCTCAATAAAGGCTAAAGAGACTTCCTACAACAAAATAAAGCTCGCCTAGCATCTCAATAAAGCCCAAGAAGACTTCCTATATGAAGATAAAGCTTTAATGGGCGTTCATCGACAACAACCGACGTCCAAATAAAGAAAGGAAAGCTTCCCAGGGGTCCCAGAACACAAAAACTGGCCAAAACAGGTCGAGACGACCGTCCCAGAGTCGAGACGGCCGTCCCAACCTTCCCTGGCCAAGTGGGATGGCCGTCCCAAGTGAGACTGCCAGTCCCAGCTTTCAGGGGGTCCCAGCCTGTGTAAAAGATGCAGTTGGGACGGCCGTCCCAACCCAGACGACCGTCCCAACCCAGAGGGGCGTCTCAAATGGTCAGGCAGCGAAAAACTATAAATAGGAGGCTCATTTGCCACTGTTTCACACACCAGACAACTCCCAGTACTTGTCTATTCTCTTCCCTCTTCGAATGAACTCTCTGATTGCCTTAATAAGGTAACAATCAGTTAAGGAATCATATTCCAGCATTCGATTCTTCTGTAAAATTTAGTAGAGTCAGTGTTGTATTCGGAGAGGAGAGTCTTTGTAGAGCGAAGGATTGCCAAAACGCATCCTCACGATTAAAGATTCGTAATACAAAGCTTGCTACAGAGGTTCTGTTCAATTCTCTTCTCTTTTACTGCTTTATTTATTGCTTTATGTATGTAATATGAAATAAAGTCATGTAGATAGCCATTTTTAACATTATGTAATAAAATAGGGTAATCGCGTAATTTCTCGTAATCTTTACTTAAATGAATTAATCCGTCATAGGGAACCCAAAAGGGGCGTTGTGGGGGTGCTAACACCTTCCCCACGCGTAACTAACTCCCTTACCTAACTCTGGTTATAATGGCCAAATTTGGTTTTTATTAAAATCAACGCCTTTTTATCCTTTTCCAATGTTTACAGTCAAAACATTGGTGGCGACTCCAAAAGAACATTTTTCGAAAACCTTGCTTTTATTAGAGGATAGTTCAGTTGTTGAGCACCTTGGAAGCAATAAACATATTTTAACACAAAAACGCGAGTCTAAACCATCTTTTCGCGACTGCTCGCATAAACGTTCGAGATGTCCCTGGACGTCGGAACGGACGGCGGCGACAGATGGAAACTCCACTGGGGAAGCTAGAGAGTTGATCCCATTTAGTGACGGATAAAACTCAAACTAAGTAAAGATTTGAAATTACGCCTTTACCTTCTTCCGTATGTTTTATTGTATGGCTTTAATAATTGCTGTATGATTATTTTCTGCAAATTGTCTGAAATATAAATTGCACACAAAAACCCTTGCACACAACAGTCCCTCTATACCCGGGGGCAAGAGTGAATACCTATAGGGAGTGGGTGGCAGATACGACCGGCTTGTTGGCACACGGGGCTACAACCGTTGTCGGAAACCACCAACTCAAGGTGATAACTCTCTTCTTTTGGTCTAAGGATGTCGACACGGAGTTCCGTGCATGACCCGAGGACTGAGAGATTGAGAGGTCCCTATAATGGGGGCACCTTGGGGACCTTTGGCCTTGGTGAGAACAGTTTAGAACCACCCAAACCAAGCACGTTTCTGCAGGAAAACCCTACCTCGTGATTAAATAAGCGTGGCTCTGCTCGTGGATGTATGAATTGTGTGTGCATTTGTTTGCTGCATTTGTATTGATGCATTAGCATAGGGTAATCATAGAACAAAAATAGTGAAAAACCCTAAAAAAATCATAAAAAGTGATAAGATAAACCACTTTATCTCGCACAGTCTTCAATTAAGCTAGCCTGGTTTCAGGTTCTTTGTAAGCTAAGTAGCCACGTTGACCGACAGAAGAGATAAAGGGTCATAAAAAATATAAAAACGATTGAAAGCCATAAAAATTCCTTTTTATAATAAAAGATTCTTGGCAAAGTCGTATCATTCATACCACATCATCCAATAAGTGGTAAAACTAAGAGAGAAAATAAATGCACTAAGAAAAGTATGCATAAACATCATTTTAATAAACCTCCAAAAAATGGGTCTTAGGAGCGTTTTTTGGGAAAATTACTGGGCCAAATCCCCTTTAGGATTTGCAACTTGGTTCTTCACCCTTTTCTCTTCGTTTTGACATGATGTGCGTCCAAATCGGACAACCCAGTCAAAAGTTATTCCACTTTCAATATATGCTGTCATAAAAAAATATTTTTGTAGTGCATGCATAAACACACTCATTCTAGGATGTATTAGATATCCTTAGACCATAGCGAAAGAGACCCAAGTGCATTTATCACCTTCCTAGAAGAGATAAGTGCGCTAAAGTATGTTGACAACCTTTTAAAAAAAAAGAAGTTAGCACACTAAGGTGGGTATGGTACCCTTAAAACATAGGCTTTTGAGAAGATACCAAAGCTATGGTCTAAGACATATCTATCCCACACTGATCATTCATAATAAAAAAGCTATAATAATAAAAATATTTAAATCATTTAGAAAGTGGCTGGTCTTCCGTCCGTCCTCACTCGTGCTCAAAAAGCTAAGAAGATGGAACAATTAGAGGAGCAGAACCGTATGCTCACCGCTGAGCTTAATGTCATAAAGGAACAAATAGCGCAGTTGACGGAGCTAATGTATCAGCAATGCTTCCACAATACGGTCTCTGAGCAATGAATTTTTGCCTTAGAGGAGAGATTAAGGGCATTAGAGGGATACAACTTTGATGTAAAGGAGGTAACCGATGTACACCTTGTCAAAAATACTCAATCCCCTCCCAAGTTTAAGAAATCCCATGCATCATTCAAGAAGCCTTTTGGCAAGAAAAAGGAGGGAAGTGTAAATGCCATGAACTTTACTACTCTTTCTTCCTCTTCGCCATTAGCTGGACAGTCACGCAGACAAAAGAAGAAAGATCCACCTTACCCCGGTTGGTACAAACTCAACGAAAAATGTGATTACCACTCAGGTGCTCCTGGGCATTCCGTGGAGAATTGCATCAACCTGAAATATAGGGTTCAAGAATTATTGAACACCAGGAAAATTACCTTCGATGCTCTCAACCCAAACGTAAACATCACGCCTCTATCACAACCAGAATAGTGAGCTTGGGTAGAGAAGGCCATCTAACTAGGGCTCCCCATTTTGTGCATCTTTTGGTTAAAAGAAATAAAAAATAAAAATCTTCTGATGCATCTCTCGCAGTCTCTGCTCATGGCCGTGAGATCTTTTGATTAAAGGGACTCTGTATATATTTCTCTTTTCATCAATACAATGAGGCATTTTTCATACTATTCATATGCTTCTCATTCTTTTCTCTCTCACTCCAAAATAATTAAATAAAATCTAGACCCAAATAAGGACCATATAAACAGTCATGTCTGTGATTGAAAGCTCTCTGCGGGATCTGAAATCCGAAGGTGAATGGATTGAGTCAGACAATGAGGAGGGGACCATTTCCCCGGACATGCAAAGACTGTTGGAAAAATAAGCTCAATTGATACAGCCCCATAAGGAAAAAACTAAGGCCTTCAATTTGGGACAAGGAGACAATAAGAAAGAATTAAATGTTGATACCCAAATTGATAATGTCAGGGAAGGGGCAATAACACCTTTGCGCTTATACATCGGAAAAGGTTGTACCATGGATATGCATACAAGAATCGTCCATTAATGAAGATATCTCCAATATAGCCATCATTGGGGGCTGGACGATAAGCAAAAAATAAAATTAGTGACCCAAGGAGCTACAAGATAATGCTCCTAAAAACAAAGGAAAAATAAAGAAACCGAAGAGGAAAAGGAAAAAGAATCCAAGGGGAAGATTAAGTAGACCTTGGATTAACGGTGCAAGGGCAGTTTCTTCAACGCTCCACCGAAAAATCAAATTTGTGGTAGGCTACAAGTTGATCATAGTTCAAGCTAAAGACTACATTCGAATCAGTGAGTCATCCACCATACCTTAAAAGGATGCGGATGAAGAAGACATTTGAAAATATGGAAAGACTTCCTAGCAATTTAAAAGTGGCCCATATAATGAAGAGATATGGATACAACCCAGACAAGGGCTTGGAAAGGATGCTCAAAGAATAAGAGAGCCACCAGATTTTAAGGATAATCCTTTAAAGTACGACCCTACAAAAGATCAAGTCGTACAAAGAAAAGAGAAGTCTCACCTTCATACCTCAAAAACGATCTCCCGAAAAGAGGGATATTAGCGCAAAGAGTGACGTTAGTCATTAGGTGTCCTTCTTCCAATTTTAAGGGATGTAAACCCAATGACTATTAGAGATCACTCCTCGGGGTGTGCCCGATCCCCGAGCATCTTTAGGGCACGCATTTCCCTTTGAATTACAAAAGAATGCTATTCTTACTATCTGCTTCTTTTCTTGCTAATCATGTCTATACCCCATTAAATAACCATGTGTTAGACAAACGTTTTGTTCCAAAATGTATCAAAATAATCAAAGCGTCATAGACAAAATAAAGTCCGCTAGGTATCCCAAAAAATAAAAAAGGGGAACCTAGACAAAAGTTAGGACACAACATAGCATCCTAGGCCGAAAACCCAAAAGGGCAGACTAGGAAAGTTAATCAGTCACAAATAGGCGCCATATTATTCATTTGAAGACGCCACCTCATAAAAACAAAACGTTTGTTTGAACTAGCCTAAACACTGACCAACCTTGGCTAGCCATTCTTACAAAAACTATTATTTCAAAAAAAAAATCTCACTAAAACACAAGCCTTTGTGATAAACCCCTTTCTTTCTATTCTCTTGACCCTTCACCATAAAGCATTCAAGTAATTGACTGGGAAATGTGGAAATATGGTGATCAATAGGAGGATTGAAATCCCTAAGGAAAGGAAGAGGGGCATTGACATGACAATTGCTCTACATTCAAAATGATTACTCTTCGGTTATAGCAAAGATCCAAGAGGGCAAATCGGTATAGCTAATCATGTTGATAAAAGCACATGATGATGGAAGAAAAATTAACAGAGGCTGAACGGGTTCAAAGCCGATATAACCAGTTAAACCTTATGGAAGAAAAACGACTAAATGTTATATGTCATGAGCAAGCCTATTAAAGGGAAATAAAAAAGGCTTACGAAAAAGGTCAACCCTCATATTTACCATAAAGAGGGACTTAATGGTAAATAATGTGCTTACAGCCCAGAAGAATAAAATTGGAAAATGGGCAGCAAATTGTGAAGGACCCTTTGTGGTCAAATGAGCTTTCTCGGGAGGGGCTCTTATCCTAATCAATATGGATGAAAAAGAACTTCGACACCTAATCAACTCCAGTACGGTGAAGAAGTATTATGCTTGAAGACATTGCTCATGACCCTTCAGGAATGAAAATCCGCAAAGGACATTCCTGGGCAAAAGATAGGGTCCATATTCCTCGCTAGGATACGTCCTAGGCAAAAAGAAGAGGTAAAAAAAAGTAAATAAAAAAAAGAAACTAAGAGCAATGGTTACTTTAGTCGAAAACCGAAAAGGCGGCTAAAGTAACATTCTTCCAGAAGCAAGCAATCTGCATAGTCTTCACTCTGAGTTCAGGCATATCAACTGAAGCAATTAGGAGAACCAAGGGGCAGATATCATGAACATGACTGTTTAAGCCTATACAGTATAGCCAACCCTGACCACCCATTCTTCTAAATACCTTTTGAAATCCTTCTATAAAAGAAATAAAACTTTTGCTCATTTACCAATAAAATTCCTTCTCATTTCCTTTCTCTTGACCAAATATTATGGAAATGCCTCTTTATTGATAAATCATAAATATGCACAAAGACCTTTAATCAAAGATCAAACATGCATCTAAAAA